>CM076575.1:43686085-43952195 GCA_034641835.2 Pinus albicaulis | reverse complement strand
GGAGAATTGATCGCGTATTATATAAGAGGCTGCTGTGTTATGATATGAGGCTAGTGGATAAGACATGTATCATACTTGCCAAATCTTAAGTAGTCATGGTCACTTCCGTTGCCATGATTGGTAATGATAAGTGTTCATGCGATGTATAAATCGGGAAATAACATATGATTAGTTCCTAGGATATAAGAAACAAAAGAGTATTAGTATCTTACCCATTGGTGTAACCAAAGTGACTTCAATACCATTAACAGTACTCTGCTGCCAACAGGTGTCCATAACCTTGGCAGAGTTGTTTTTTCACCCTCGGAACCATGATCCTTTGTGTATACTTAGGAGTGTTGTTATGTCAAAATGTAGACCATTATGCTGGCTTGGTGACCAGTTAAACATAATGCCATTCACGAGGACGGAGCGAAACGTGGGCAGGCCAGCTCGTGATGAGACCTCCTGTTCCAAGGTTTGTTTATTTGATATACCTTTTGGACCATATCCCTGGTGTGGTGGCCATAATGGGAATGCCACTTCACTTCCATCCTCATGATCATGGTAGGCTGGCTCTCGATGAGACCCCCTATCCTGCATTTGACACTTCACATATCATGTTTACATATTTTTTCTTACATATCATGTTTACATATTTTTTCTTTTTTTTATAGAATACTTTTCCTTATTTATACACAAAGGGTGGTTCAACACTCCTTAAGAGTAGGAATGGTGGAAGAAGTCTTATCATCTCAATAGGAAGATATAAGCTCTTTGCTCTTATTCCCAAGTAATAATAAAAAAGTTTAAGGGGATCAGCATGATAAAGATAACCAATCAGGGCAAAATTAGTAAAACCATGTCAACAAAAGGTAAGAAATAAGTATGTCTTTCTGTTTGTCCTCTTACTAATGCAGAGCCTTATAGATATAGCGATTTATGGTTTGCAGATTTCGGTATGTTGTGATTTTATATTTCATTGCACAAATACATAGCTGTATCTTAAAGACTAGAAAGAAGACGGGCAAGAAGCATCCTCAATTTAGATCAGCAAAAGGGATAAGCTGTTTCACAAGGAGAGCAAAAGTATGCTAGAGGTGTTCCTTTGAAAAAGAAACAACGACGGATGATAGAAAAAAAAGGAACAGCAAAAAGGCAAATGCCGTTCCTTTGGGAAAAGGAACGGCAAAGATAAAAATACTATAAAAACACTCTAAATGCCATTGCTTTGAAAAAGGAACAACAGTAATAAAATAACGCTGTTTCTTTGAAGAAGAAGGAACAATGGTAACCAAAAGGAACAGCGGAAGATGTAACAATGCCGTTCCTTTGAAAAAGGAACAGCAGAGATCCTGAATGCTGTTCCTTTAGAAAAGGAACAGCAAAAGGAACAACAAAACAAGCAAAATTAGCATAAAAAAACACGCAGATGCTATTTTTAGAAGGGCAAAAATCGAACTTTGTGAAAGAAAAGGAACAGCAAAAAAAAATGACAAGAAGATATTTAATTCAAACTTATGTACAAGAATCACTCAAAAAACAAGAACTTATGTACAAATTGCAAAAAGCAATGAACCCTTAATGAATTACAGGTGAGGAAGATTTCTCTTCCTCTCCTAAGATCTCCATATCAGTGTCTCGGCGTAGCTGCTGGCAGAAGGATTCCCGAGTGAGTGGTTTGCGATAGAGACGGACTCGGTGGCCATTCACTTTGAATGCATATCCAGAATCGTCAATGGTAATTAGAGTAAGGGTTCCGTTGTCATGCACCTTCTGGATTTCGTATGGTCCCAACCATCGAGTCTGAAGTTTTCCAGGGAAGTCCTGAAACCGAGAGTCGTATAACAGAGCCCAGTCTCCCTCGTGAAAGAATTTGTTTTTGATGAGCGCATCATGCCATTTAGCTCGCTGCTGTTGAATCAATGCTGTATTTTGTAGTGCAGAGAGCCTAATTTCGTCTAACTCATTGATCTGCTGTAGTCGATTGATTTGTGCCTCGCTTAAATCTAGGCCAACTTCCTGAGCTGTCCGTAATGTTTGGATTTCGAATTCTATGGGAAAAATGGGTTGTTTTCCAAACACTAATTGATAAGGTGAGTAACCGGTGGTGCTCCTCCATGTGGTTCGATAGGCCCAGAGTGCTTCAGGTAGTCGGGTAGCCCAATCACACCTATGTGACGCAATGGTTTTCGTTAGGATTGATTCTATTATCTTATTGCTACTTTCTACCTGCCCATTCGCCTGTGGGTGATATGGAGTAGTGATTTTATGCTGGACGTGATAATTGTTGAGTGTTGCAGCTAATTTATGCCCAACAAATTGTGGTCCTCCATCTGTAATTATTTCCCTAGGAAGGCCATAACGGACAAATAGATGGAACAGGAACTGTATGACAGAGTCCTCTGTGGCTCTTGGCAATGCTTCTGCCTCAACCCATTTGGTGACATATTCTGTTGCCACCAAGATATATGTTTTCTGATTTGATGAGGGGTTGATGGGTCCAACGAAATCAAGAGCCCATCGCTCGAATGGTTTGATGACTAACTGTGGTTTCAGAGGCATCTCATCAGCTTGACCAGGTCGTCCTGCTCGCTGGCAGCTATCACAGGCTTGGACAAACTTCTTCGCATCTTTGAAGATCGTAGGCCAGTAATATCCTGTCTGCAATACTTTATGTCCAGTTCTACGCTCAGCGAAGTGCCCCCCACACGGTCCGTCGTGATAGGCTTTTAGGATGTCAAAGATTTCATCCTCTCTAACACATCGCCTGATATGCATGTCTGCTCCTGTGTGAAACAAATAGCCCCCAATCCACGAGAATCGAGAACTTTTCTGAATAATCTGCTTGCGCTCATTAGGGGTTAAATGTTTTGGTAGTTTACCTACTGCGAGGTAGTTGGCAACATCAACATACCAGGGTGTTTGAATGGCAACAGCAAACAGGTGCTCATCCGGAAATTGATCTTCAACTGCTGCTGCATCGCTTGATTTTGGTATTCTCGAAAGAAAATCGGCTACAGGGTTTTCTTTGCCAGGCCAGTCCTTGATTGTGATGTCGAATTCCTGCAATAAGATTAACCATCGAGTTACTCTGGCATTTGTGACAGGCTTGTTTGCTAAATATTTCATAGCAGAATGGTCTGTATATAAGATAACAGGATAGCCTGTAATATAATGTCTAAATTTATTGACAGCATGTATTACATCTAGGAATTCTTTTTCAGTAACAGTGTAATTTAATTCAGCAGGGGATAAATTCTTGCTGATGTAATAGATGGAATATGGTTTTTTATCCTCTTCCTGTCCAAGGACTGCGCCAATGGCTGTATCGGAGGCATCAGATGATATCTGGAACGGCAGGTCCCAGTTTGGTCCTCGAAGGACTGGGGCTGTGGATACAAGCTTCTTTAGATCCTCGAAAGCACGGTCACATTTGTCTGTCCAAAGAAAATCAACGTTACCAGTTAGTGCATATAAAGGAGCAGCAACGTGCGAATAATGCTCTATAAATCGTCTATAGTAACCAGAAAATCCAAGAAAGCTGCGTACCTCTATTTGAGTAGTAGGAGTGGGAATGAGCAAAAGTATTTGGATTTTGGCCGGGTCTACCTGAATGCCAGCTGCTGAAACATAGTGTCCTAGGATAAGTCCTTCAGTCATCATCAAGAAACATTTTTCGTGGCTTAAGCAAAGCCTGGTAAGAATGCAGCGTTGTAGGACTTTTTCTAGGGTGTCTAGAGCTGGATCAAAATCATCTCCATATGGTGTAAAGTCATCCATGTAAACTTCAAGTCCATCATTTATTAAATCTGTAAAAATGCTAAGGATAGCCCTTTGGAATGTGGCAGGAGCATTACATAGGCCAAAAGGTAGAACTCGATAGGCAAATGTTCCCCATGGACAAGTAAAAGTAGTTTTATCCTGGTCTTCAGGGGCAATCTGAATCTGATTGTATCCACTGAAGCCATCCAGGAAAGAAAAGAATTTCTTTCCTGCTAAAGTATCTAATACTTGGTCTATGAATGGGAGAGGAAAGTGATCTTTTTGTGTTGCCTTATTTAGTTCCCTATAATCCACACAAATTCTCCATTTTCCGTTCTTTTTTGGTACCACCACAAGCGGAGAGACCCATTTACTATCAGAAATAGGGTAGATAAAATTAACATCTAAAAGTTTCTGCAGTTCAGTTTTTACGACATCCTTTAGATGAGGATTAAGTCTCCTTTGCGGCTGACGCACAGGTCTGGCATCTTTTTCTATATAAATGTGGTGTGTACATAATTGAGGATCGATTCCTTTCATATCAGGATAGTCCCATGCAAATGCTTCTTGATATTTTGTTAATAGATGAATGAGCTTTGTTTCTTGTTCAGGTGTGAGATTAGCATTGATGTTTAAAGTTTTCCCCGGTGCAATTTCCACAGTTTTACTATTTGCAACAGAAGTAACAGGTATCGTTTGGTCATGCGTATCTTTCAGAGGATCTTCCTCCAAGTCATTATCAAATGCTGCTTCTATCATGTGACACTGTGTGAGAGGTTCAGTTTGAGTAATGAAATTATTAATGGCATCATCTTCTGTTTGGTCTTTGAAATCAAGTGCCTCTTGTATAGTTAATGGAGATCTGATGTTATCAGTAAGGTATGATACAGGGTGCTTATTAGTTTTGATTATTGTGACACTTGGCTGCGCTGGAGGATATAGAACTAAATTCTTGCTATTCGGACCTCTGGTTATGGTCATATTTCCCTGCCGACAGCCAATGTAGGCATCGGCAGTAGCGAGCCAAGGTCTACCTAAAATTAGCGGGTGTCCATCAAGTCGGGTTTTTGGATTAATTATCAGGAAATCGGTTGGATACTCCCAGGATTCTACAGAAACCATGACATCATGTAGAGTACCCTCTGGTCTAACCACAGATCGGTCAGCCAATTCCAACAGAGTAGAGGTGGGTTCTACAGATGTAATGCCGAGCTTTTGGCAAGTTGTGGTTTTTAAAATATTAATTGCAGCCCCTAGATCAACTAAGGCATTAGACAGGGTCTGACCATAAATTTGAACAGTTATAATTGGATTCCCGGGGTCTTCATATTTAAGGGGTGTTTCTCTTCCAGACAATAGATCAGATAAAGTACCAACCACTTGGACTCTTGGATTATTTGTTATATTCCTCCTTGGTTTCTTTATGCACAATTCTTTGATAGTTTTTGCGTATATGGGAATGTCTTGAATGGCTTGGAGGAATGGAATTTTTATGTACAAATTTTGTAATTCTCCCAGAATGTCAAAGTCAGGATATTGTATGGGTCGAGGTATGGCTAATCGTTCCGGGAATGGAGGAGAGGATGTGGTTGTTTGATTATGAGTTTGTTGCTTATTTACATCCTCGTGTTGTAACTGATGTTCTCTTGGTAACTGATCTTCAATATGAACTGTTTTATCTCCCTCAGTTTCAATTATACGTCCAGATATTAACTGAAGGTCATTGCACTCCCTCAGGTCGGGTCCTATTTCTGGTGATTCTATGATTTGAATAGATTGGACCTGTCTGTTGTTTGGATTGGGATCGGGTTGGGTTGGGAGTTGCGGTCTCAGGTTAGACTGGGGATTTTGTTGTAAAGCTGGCAGAGTAGGTTGAGGGAGCGGAATAGTTCCAGCTGGGTGGTACATCGGTCTTTGCCAGCTTGTCTGCCAGGGTGAACTTTGGGAAGTAGAGGGAGTCCATTGTGAAGGATATGGGCCATTTTGCCAATATGGTGGAGTGTAAGGGAAATTCGGCCAACCAGTTTGGCTTGTTTGATTCAGCCATGAATTTGAAGAAGGAAACGATTGTGGTGACCAGTTTGTAAATGGGGGTTGAGATTGATTTTGCCACATACCATATTGTTGAGCATTATACTGTGGGTTTTGAAAGAAAGAGGTTGAGTACGGAAACATACCAGGTTGTCTCGGCTGCCACTGGCGGCGCTGGTTGATCGAATTCACCGATTCTGGTTCTTCTTCTGCTTCCTTATATACCTCTTTCAATCCAGGAAGTGAGGGGCAGCTCTCTGTAAGGTGATCTTTTGTACAGATGGCGCATGTTTGGACTTTATCCAATGGACACTCCTTGTGGCTATGTTTTTTTCTGCATCGGGGGCAGAAGATTGCCAAATTCTGTTCTGCCTCCAGCTGCTTCTGTTTAGCCTGCACAATATCAAGTTGTGTAGTTACTGTCCCCATAATATCAGTTTTAAAATTTTCTAATAAATTTCCAATTTCTGCACGTGTTACTCCTTCTGCTGATACTTTATTATCTCTTGCAAACCGATCATATTCTGTCGGTTTTATTCTTGTGCTGCCTCTCGAACTCCTGATACACAAATCAATAATGTCAGCAAAACTCTCTTGATAAATATCCCCTTTTCCCATAATGTTTAATGTTTCAATCCATTGTTCCTTCATACCCCTTATTAATGCAGTTTTTAACACATTATCAGGTAAAGGTAGTGATGCATAAGGAGATCTTTGTAGATTGTACTGAAAACGTTCCACATACTCCTCTAATGTTTCATTTGGTCTAGCTGTCATTTGAAATATTTCGTCTTTTAATTCTCTAGACCTACAATAATCCTGATATTTTTTTAAGAAGGATTCTTTCATTTGATCCCAATTGTTGATAACCCCGCCACCTAGCCCCATAAACCATCTTAAAGCAACCCCTTTTAATGTAGAGGGGAATAATTTCAATTTTTGGGGATCGGTGGTGTAATCGTACCCCCTACATAACACATCGAATTCGAATAAGAATGCATCCGGATCTTCTGATGTGAGTCCGTGAAATGTAGGGATATGCTGAAGAGGGATAACTTTCATGGGTGCATTTGCTGCAGAATCCACTATAGGATATTGTAATGTAGAGGTTTGAGTATTTGGCTGGTTTTGAGCATTTGGTTGGTTTTGAGCCATGGGATCGAATATATGCCAATAACCTTCCGGGATATCTAGGAGGGTATTCCTAGGTTGAGTGGGGACTGTTTTGACAGGGATATTTTTAATAGCGCTTTCTTTATCTGGAATAATAAGGATTCCTGAAGATTGGGCTCCTTCAACAATGATTTTCGCAGCACTCCCCTTATCTGGGCTATCTAATGGCTGATTTGTTTCAATAGGGGATTTTGGTTCCTTGGTTTCCCCTGTTTCTCCTTCTCCTTCACAAAATTTGCTAGAGTTCCCTTCCTGCAATAATTCTGGAGTGGAATTTTCAATTTCTTGAAAGTCCTGCTCCTCAGTTTGACTATGCACCTCAGCACAGGCTACAGATGGTGATCCTGTGGCCTGAAGGGAACTAGTAGGCGGTTTAGAAATGTTTTTCTTGAGGCCTACTGATGGCTGAGATTCTGTTTTCTTATAGATTTTGTCTATGAAGGTCGTTCGGCCAAGGGTCACCGACCCCTTAGCTTTTTCAGGCTTGGATGGGGGTTTGATATTCTTTTCTGGTCTTTTCTGCTTAGTCATGCACTCAAAAATGAACTACCAACTTTTATTCAAACAAAGCAAAAACAAATCTGTTAGGAAAGTGGATAGTGGAGCAGGGTTTTTACATGCTCCGCACGTAGGTTCTTACCTTCCGTTTTTAGGATCCAACTCCTCCCTAGCAGGCTCGTACACTACTCTGAAAAAAAGGCAAATGGCTACACTCTTTCCCCGGCAACGGCGCCAAAATGTAGAGCTATAAAAAGGGTCTCTTTCACCTCTAGTTACCTCACATTAATATGTCAATCCGGGAGCGTTTTGTTATTACAAAGAGTGACTCAATCTGAGGCTATCATTTGTCAGAGTAATGCTAGTAGTACAGTGCTTAAGAAATACAAGAGTAAACGGATGCTTGACTGTAACTAAATTACTTCAAAGAATAAATCACACACCCAGAAAACTCAACAGCTTATCAGTCAAGGGTTCGGCAGTGATAACCCATCCCTTCGGAAACTGATGGGAAGGAAATTAGAGCATAGACCACGAGCCTGGGAGCTAGACAGTGACTGCCAATGCTCACTACAGCCTTAGATCATCTCTCACACCAAATGCAAGTAAATGGAGTAATGCTAGTTGTACAGTGCTTAAGAAATACAAGAGTAAACGGATGCTTGACTGTAACTAAATTACTTCAAAGAATAAATCACACACTCAGAAAAATCAACAGCTTATCAGTCAAGGGTTCGGCAGTGATAACCCATCCCTTCGGAAACTGATGGGAAGGAAATTAGAGCATAGACCACGAGCCTGGGAGCTAGACAGTGACTGCCAATGCTCACTACAGCCTTAGATCATCTCTCACACTAAATGCAAGTAAATGGAACAGCAAGTAAAGGATTGAACAACAATTCTGGAATGGAACAACAAATCTAAAATGGAACAACAATTGAAATAACTAAGTCCCGCGGGTTGTAACCAAACTTAATCTATTAACTCAAATGCACTCTTTGCAATCAAATAACATTCTTTCACTCTAAAGGTAATTCACACAAATCACACTAATGGAACAGTGTTAAGTGTTGATAAATTATAAAACGACACTAATAAATCAGAAACGCACACAACACATTGGAATAATAATCTGATCAACCTGAACCGACAGGAATTCAAATGTGCTTCCAAACAGAACACTATCATTTATGAATCCAACGATTATGAAGAACACTACCTCAAGCGAATGTATGACACGAATGTTTAATATACGAGCTCTGTAACAGAACAGTAAGAGTATTTAATTAAGGCTGATAACATGTAATGAGCTCTGAACGAATCAACAACATAATGCAGAGTCAATCCACGATTCTACCTGTAAAAACTTCAATGATTTAATCTTAACAGAGCATGTAATATCAACTCACGAAACATATCAAATTACCAAATAACAACAATAAACAAACCACACAGAAATCAAGTCGTAATGGTACAAAAGCAAGTGTCCTCCGGGGCCGGGCCCTTAGCCTCCAAGGATACACCGCTTTAAGTTAATCCAGACGCAGAGATGAAATAATCACCAAGCTTTCATTAATGCATCGGTCAAAAATACATTGAACCAGTTCTCAACGAGACTTAATAATCAAAGCTGATGTTTTACGGAAAATTACATAAAAGCGTATCCTCCATATCAAGCTAACAGTGTTGTCCCTTTATATAAAGGCGACGGCGAAGATGTCCAAGTAACATGATAAATAAAGCAGCGATCCCTCATGATCGAAGATCCTGAGGGATTCGCCAAACTGTTAATTCTTCATCCTTTCCTTTCTTTGGCGCCGAGCTGGTGTCTTCTCCTTCTTTTCCGAGCCGATTTGCTGTAATCTATTTAGCCTTGGTTGCATTCGGTTCACCTTCAGAGGGACAACAGTTATCTCGACTTTGTCTCTTCCTTTGGAGCGGAAATTCCTCATTTTTTCCTTTTCCTGTTCAGAAAATAACCATTATTAGTGGTTAAGTCTTGCATATCAATTTCCACATGTTTTATTATAATTCCTTATTACTTTCCAAATTCATGAGACAAAAAGGTTTACAAATTCTACTAAAAAGCCACTGAAATAATCATCAAAAACATACCTTTTCAGTACTCCACACCATGTACAACCCATTAGTAGCATTAAAAAATATAAGGATATTAATGAAATTGAGCTAACAATACTTTTAATTCTCTTAAAAAGTTCCCATGACAAATTACCATGCTGTGTTGCTGATACTTCCTGGAACACATGATAATTAGGATTACATGCAACTACTTTATTCCATGCTTCAGATCACCTTTTTTTTCCACTTTTGAATTCATGAGAGAAGAATTTTTTTTCACATGCACGAGCCTCTTCAATTTTACTGTGTTTACCAATGAGGGATCATCTTCAATCTTCTTGTCCTTCCTCAGCCAAAGCTACAGAAATATTTTCCAACATTTATCTTGACCCGATGTCCACTTTTATTGCAGTAAGTGCAAAGGTTTTTCAACATCCATCCTTTCTTTCCCTTGTCTTTCTTCCATTGTGGATATGGGTCTTTATGTCGTGTCCCATTCCTGGTCGAAACAAATTTCCTGTACAAATCCATTCCCTTCCAACACTTGGAAACACTATGGTTATTCAACCTACAAAATGTGCATGGTTTCTTATACCAAAAACTTATCACATTGCCAATCTTCTTATAATCAAAAGGAACATTGGAATAATTAGCTTTATCATGCCTTTGATGGTTTTTATTGTTGCACACATGCTGAGGAGAATCTATATTATTTCTTCTCTTGGAAATATTTCATGCTTTACCACTAACCAAAATTAATATGCCATCGCTTCTCATGGGTTGCTCTTATTATGGTTCTTCCTTTGGAGAATTCCTTCCTTCCATTGCCTTAGAGCATTCCTCTTCACCATACCCAAATCTTGCATAGCGAAGCCTTTATTCCACCTTTAAAGGTTCAATTCTATCTTGGGTATGAATTCCAAGGCCCTTTACCTCATAATCCATCTTGGTTAACGACCTCAATCCAACACCTTAATATTGTTTCTCAAAATCATCTTCGAATTTCTTTGAAAATATTCCTTTCGCAGACTTCTTCCATTCCCGATAAATTTCATCTACAATGGCCTTCGTTTCCACAATTTTTTTATGAAACTTTATCTCATATTGTTGTGGAGGTAAATCCCCTCCGCGGAAAGAGGTAATCCCACTAGCCCTAGATTGGGTCTAGCAACAATCGAATCACGCAATGACGTTGGTTCCTAGTTACAAGAAAGACAAAGATCGTGATAAGTAGCCTATCTCAAATCCCACGCTGTTGTTGTCGAGGAAGAAGTGGTGCTCCTCATCCCTAGCTTGACATATCACAATCCTTTCGTTCGCCACGTTCGGACACCTATACACATGCAGAGAAATGACGACATACAACATAATACTTAAAGCATGTAACTATATATTAGTTAGAGAAGATATAATTTGTTGCATTACGTAAAAGAGTAGACACATGAATGGAACCAAAATCAGAGTCACTTATATTATAGATGTCAAAAAGGAGATTACAACCAAATGCTCTAACGCTATGATCTCCCTTCGGCGGGGCTTGCAGCGGAGCGCATCTCAACAAAGCCTGTCGGGAATCTGAACAAAGCTCTCTTTCTCTTACAAGGTTCTCCTCGGCTCTGCTCTTAATAGTTTCCCAGCTATAGTTTCCTTCCCACAAGTTCAGCTAGCTTGCAAATGGAGAAGGAAATCTTTTATAGATGGAGGAAGGGAGGTTGGGATCCCTATAATCATGGGATAGGGTCCTATCTCTTAGGAAGGTTCCATGAGAGGTTGAAAAAACACTTCCTAATCAGGGAGATCTGGAGGCAAACAACCCAACTTCTTTCTGATGATTCATTCAGAGTTGGTTAGAATCAAACTTCCGCCATTTATTTTTAAAAAACATTCCTTAATAGGCTTGGTGCGAGTGAGACACAGGGACAGAGCACCAACTGGCGCGCCCACTAGTGTGCTTTTTCCCCATTGGCGCGAGGGATGAACTGGCTACCCGCGCCAATGCCAAAACATGGATTTTTAGGGTTTTCCAGAGGAGTTGTTCTTCAGGAGAATTATTGTCCTTATGCAGAAGGATGCCATTAAGGTGTTTTCAGGAAATTTTTCTGTTCACAGGTCACGGGAATAGTCCTCCAATATACGGGACGAGGGATTGTAGGGACAGTGAAAAATTTTTGTGTAACAGATGCCCCCTAAAGCATGAGGCCCGAGAGAGAGGGAGGGGTGAAATGATTTATGAGAACGCACCCAACTGAAAACACTACCATCGGAAAACCTGCAAATACAAATACAACTAGTATGTCTGATACATGATATGTGGTATGAGTGCAGCCATCCATAATAGAGTGTACAAAAACCAGGATCCAAGGTATGGATTCAACCATATAGTAAATAAGGACCAACAAGTAGACTCATGCATGGTTGCAACCATCCAATCAAATGAGTCATGTAATAAGTCATGATAGTCCACAAAGAATTCGCAGCCTGGATTTTATCAAACGATATCCAGGTTCTTGCGCTCCATCTCGACTCGAACAGAGTACAAGTCTGAGCATGCGAATAAGTGAGCTGAAGTCGAACATGCAAGAACATCGTCTGATTTCCAGCCCATAATGAAAGCTGTTAACAGACGTGAGAGGAACCACCAATAATGACGATGGATCTCAAGGTACAAGAGGTACAATCTACGGAATGTGAATAGTGAGCTGGCGTCGAGAACCCATAGAATCATTTGATCGAAGGCCAATAATGAAAACCTTACATCAAATGTGAAGAACCTGTCATGGAGGCATGTAGGCTCCAAGGTACCTAAAGGGAGTCTCTAGATCAGCTTCCTGGATAATGAGATGAAGTCCATAGGAAATGAACTTGATAAGAGGTGGCCCATAATGTTTCCCACATCATTGACACGAGATAGAGGAACATAATGTTTGTGAATCAAGACCAACAAAGAATCAGAGGGAGGTTGACAACTGTAGAGGCCAACTTCTCTTGAACATATTGGTGGCACGACCTTGGATTTGGAATTATTTGACATCAAGGGATCTGAGGTCATGGTGAGGTGGCAAAGAGAAAATGAGTGGTCAAAAGTTGCCCAAACACTGAAGGCAACCATGAAGACAGATGTCTCAAACATGAATGCATACAAATTACATAGACAAGAGCAACATATTGTCGACAAACTATAATACGGTTGTTTCTACACCATTTTTAGCCCAGAGTACCCAGTGTTTTGAGAAAAAAGCAAGCTTGAAGGGGATAGCATGTGCTTGTGATATAAGTTTGTCCTTCGGACAAATCCAACCTAGTACATTTAACGAGCCCTAGGAAGGAGGAACTGGAGTAACGTCATCACGACGGAGTCCGATGTCATCAGTGTTTAACGAGTCTGACAAAGGAAGAAATTGGCGTCTTTTCATGTTTAGAGAGTTTGAAAAGACAGCGGAAAAGAAAAATCCAGCGGTCCCTTTTCGTAGATAGTCCTACAGATCCGAAAAGGTAGAAAACTACGTCTGGGAGAACCTCCTAGTCGCGATAGGCTAGGGTATTCCTTTTTCGTAAATAATCTATCCCAGCCCGAAAAAGGGGTAAACGTATACTGGGTAGATGTCACTTCGTAGCCAATTTAACGACTCAAAAGGACAAGTGACTCAATGATCTTTTCAGTTTTAGGGAGTCAGAAAAGAGCTAAAAGGTGACTCCAGTAGTGAATTTTTCGTGTTTTTACCGAGTCCGAAAAAGTATAAAATAGAACTCATGTCGTCGTCCTAATCGCATGAAAACTTGTTGCTGCACAAAAAGCAAGTGTAAAACCCATTTTTCGACAAAAATATGATAAAATATCAGAAAAATAAGTCCCAAAACCTAATTTTGATTTTGAAAAGTTATAAATATCACGAATAGTAAAAACTTATTTACTTTTACCTTTTTACCTCTTTGCAGAGTGATAGTGAGCCATTTCCTTTGCGATCTTGCGGTGACGATCGTGGACAATCTTGTGCACTATTTCGGATCCTGTATTTTCCAGGTAAGAGCCACTTCCATTAGCCATTTTTTAAGCCATATTTCATAGCTTTTCATTGTCATTTGGCATCCCTGAGGGGAGGATTTTCAAAACTATGGCTTCTGCGGTTGGCGCGGGTATCAGGCATAGACCCGTGCCAATCGACCTCTTTTTGCAAAGGGGTCGCGCCAGGTAGCACGAATGTCATCAAAGCAGCCGCACCAACTGCGCAACCCAATATTTTGTTTGAATATGACAAAAATATAACCAATGAATTGTTGTTTTAAGTATCCAAGAGATCTTATAATGTGCTTATGACCAATTTGATGCAGGTATAAAGAAAAATGGTAATTTAATGGAAGTAACGAGAGCACAGTGAGGAAGATGAAATGGAAATGGGGAATGAGCAGTGTATGAATGCTCTCCGCAACTACGGTTTGAAAAAATTCTTCCTAACGCCATGTCTTCGGGCTCAGCCTGAACTATTACAATATCTGGTTAGCATCTGGGATGAGGATGAAGAGAAGTTCAAACTTCTAGATCAAGTGCTTGAGCTCGAAGTGTCAGACATGTACTTTATCACTGGACTATCGCACAGGGGTCTAGTTCCTATCTTGACTGGCTCCAGGCCTTCTAGTGAAAAAATGTCGATGGTCATGGAGAGGGTGTGCCTAGGGGCACAAAAGGGATCAGGTAGTGGAAAAGTTGACATTCAAAATATTCCTGATCTAGCATTCAGAGTGGTGCTACATACTATTACGCGGGTTGGAGGGTCGCAGGCACTGCACGAGGCTACCAAAACACAGCTCCTTATGGCGTTAGAGTGCATGAACCCAAAAATATTTGATTGGGCCACAGCCGTAACTATGAACATCAAATGACAATTGACCAAATGCAAAAAGACCAAACTGAAACAGTTTGGATACGGGTCAATTTTGGTATCGTTCTTCCTGGAACGACTACCTATCTTCCAGGGCCAAGGGGCTATAGTCCCGGATCCACCATTGAGAGAGCCACGGATGGCTCGATGAGTAGCATTGACACCTAGGGCAGGGGGGCCAACAGATGTCATGGTGGCCCAAGTTATTTTGATGGCTCTAACGACAGCTGATCGTCGTAGAGGACTGGCCCTATGCGGGCACTAATTTCATTGGAGATACAGACCTTCCGCTCCCGGAAGGAGAGGACTGGGATGAGGAGCTAGGTAAGACTCTTTCATTTTATGAGTTTTATGATTTTTTCATATACATGCATGTTCTAACAACTAACCCTATACGTATGCAGATGTCAGCCCAGAGAGGCCCACTGGGGTGTCACCGATCACGAGGAGGACCCCTCTCGCCTATGGCCCTCAAGGTGAGGGGGGCGAGGGGAACGAGCTGGTACATAACTTAGAGGGGATTTCCCATGGGGTTCCAGATTACGCTCACCTAGATGATGTCCCTTTGGCTTATCAGAGGCACACTGTAGGGGTGCCGAGTCGCCTTCATTGGTTACTGAGGTGGTTGGTGCGGGCAGTAATGTGCTACCATGAGCACCATGCCAATTAGTCGCCTAAGATTTTATTTGCATATTTTTGAGAGACATGTCGTCTCCGGATGTAATTAAAACAAAAATGTATATTTTTTGGATTTTATATGATGCACACGTTGCAAACACTCGATATATATATATATATATATATATATATATATATATATACATCTATTTTCTACATGGATCTTGCTTACATATGATGATGTTTTTACAAGTTGCGTAAATGTCTATCTAATACCATGTTGGCTACTACATATGTTAATGTATTCATTCGTCTTGGTATATACTGATATGTGATGTAATCAAAATTTCTTTCAAGTAAATGAATACGTAGATACAGTCTTAAAATGCAAGGGTTTCTAACTGAATAATTACCATTGAGATGCAAAACCATAAGCTGTGAATCTAGATGTACAAGTAACGCGCGAATACCGAGGGTAACAGCCTCGTTTAATAATTCCAAAATGGCACTATGTTCTGCGACATTATTTGTAGCAGGCCCTAGACAAACACCTTGTAAATTAACCAACTCACCAATAGGATTGTAAATTACCCAGGCTGTCGAAGACAGGTTCCTGGTACTACGGGAAGCACCATCCGTGAAACTGACATAAGGAGTAATAGACATCTGCACAATAAGGAAGACCCAATGAGCAGAAAAATGCTTCCAAAGCACACCACACCACACGTGCACAAAAATGAAAAAAAATCACCTATGTACACATACTACGCAAGAATGATTCAAGCATAATATTTCTTCAGGTATAACCCATTTCTGGGCTGTGCCAAAGGAAGAACTTCATAATCGATCAACTCATAAGCCCCATTTTTCAATACACTTTTAACGATATAGGGCCCATGCCACATATGTTGGAATTTTCCTGCCCCAAGCTTGTCGTGAGCTTGATCATACAAGAGGACAAGGTCCCCTTCGATAAGAGAGCGCGGATAAAATGTTTGATTGAAATGAGCTTTAACCTGCTTTTTTTGTGCCTCAATGACTGAGGCAGCCAAGCAGCGAGTTTCTTCCAACCTCTCGAGATATAGGAGACGTTCTTCCTCCGGGGAAGTATTGGGTAGTAATTTCACAACCAGTTTTAGCGAAGGGATCTCACATTCAACCAGAAGAGTAGCTTCCAGACCATACACCAATTGAAATGGCGTGAATCTGGTTGCACTCTTCACTGAAGTTTGGTAGGCCCAAAGAGCTGAAAAAGCTGGAGATGCCAATTTAATTTGTGTATACCAATTTTTAGTTGAAGCATCGTGACAAGAACTTTGTTCACGGCTTCAACCTATCCATTTTTCTGGGGGTAATATGGTGTTGAGCTGTTGTGATGCAAGCCCAACCTAGATGTCAGCTCTGCCATCATGTAGTCCCGAAAATGAGAGCCATGATCAGTGACGATGGCTTGAGGAACACTGAAATGCGTGATCACATGGTTGAAAATTAACTGTGCAGCTGTCTTACCATCTGCGGCCAATGTAGGCATCGCTTCGGCCCACTTGGTGAAATAATTGATGGCAACAATTATATAAGAATACCCCCCGACCGAGTGAGGGTTACATGTCATAAAATCAATGCCCCATTTGGAAAAAGGGCCCAGGGTAATGACAGGATGTAATGGGAGAGGCAGCGCACGCATCTTGCGTTGGAAGATCTGGCACACATGACACTTTCGTACGGCAATAATACAGTCTTTAAAGATAGATGGCTAGAAATAGCCCGCCCCCAGAATCTTCTTGGCGGTAGCATAACCGGACATGTGACCGCCATAGGCGCCACTGTGATAGTCATTTAGAACTTTCTCAGCCTCTTCTAAGGTCAAACACCGGCGGAGTATGGAATCGACTCCAACACGATATAGGGTATCTCCGACAATGCGATATGGTTGTGACTGATGTTGAACACGACATCGAGCATCCTTCGTTAAATCAGACTAGAAGGTCGATGTCTGGAGGTACATGATGATATCACCATACCATGGATCGAGAGTGCTGATTAGAAAGGGAGTTTCATTCAGGATATGATCCTTGGATTGAGACGGAACAAAGTCAGTAGGGAGGGAGAAAATGAGATCAGCAAAAACCAGTAACTTCTTTGATTTCGCAGTAGTGAACTCCAAATCAAAATCTTGAAGGATCACAATCCATTTTGAGTACTTTCCCCCCAGGAATTGTCGAGACAAAATGTAAGTCATGGGGTTGCAGTCAGAAATCACGGTTACCATGCGCAATAGGATGTAATGGCGAAACTGCTGAATGGCCTGGACCGCGATCAGTGCCAACTTCTCGACATGGGCATAATGCGTTTTAGTGTCAAGGAGATTCCGAGACAGATAATAAACCACGTGTTCTTTACCGGCATCGTCATCCTGTACCAGAACCATGGCAATTGTGATGAACGCGGCAGCCAAATAGAGGGTAAAGTCGCGATGATAGTTGGGAGGACGTATTAATGGAGCATTGATGAGAAACTTCTTAAGGTTATTGAAATATTGTTGAGCAATCTCGTCCCAACAAAAAGGGATGTCTTGTTTTAGAAGTGGCATAAACCCTTTAGCTACCTCTGCATAGTTTGGGATAAAGCGACGTAAGAAATTCTCTTTCCCCTGAAGACTCTGAAGTTGATGCAGCGAGGATGGGGAGGGGAGATTAACAATAGCCTTGACCTTGAGAGGGTCAAGGCGAATTCCATCCTTAGAGACAATGAATCCTAAAAGCTGACCAAAGTCAATGCAGAAGACGCACTTCTAGGGATTAAGCGTGATGTTGTAACGTCTGCAGCGGAGAAAAATCTGGCGGAGATGTTCTGGATGGTCCTCGCGTAGAGCTGAATGAGCCGGAAGGTCATCCAGGTATGACTGAACAAAATTATGTAGGTCGTGAAAGGCATAGGACATGGCATGCTGGACGGTAGCCCCAGTGTTTTTTAATCCTAAAGGGAGATTTTAATAGGCGAATGTTCCCCACGGATAGATGCAAGCGGTCTTATGTTGATAGGATGGAAGGATATTGATTTGATTATAACCCTAAAAGCCATCCATAAGGGAAAAGATCTCACTCCCCACACAATCATCAATGATATGATCTATAAAGGGGGTGGGATAGTTGTCCTTAGGGCAAGCCTGATTGATATCTCGATAGTCAACACAGACTCGAATTGTGCCCTGCTTCTTATCCATAGGGACAACAGTGGAAACCCACTCTGTCAGAGGGATCAGATATATGAAGTTTGCTTTAAGAAGTTTCTCAACTTCAGCTTTTATAGCAGCGGATTTCCAAGTATGCACAGGACGCAGACGCTAGTGCACAGGCTTCGCACCAGGATAGGTGGGAATTTCATGCACGACGATACTGGGATCAATCCCAGGCATCTCTTCATAAGACCATGCAAAAACATCACGAAATTCGTGGAAAAAGCTAGTGTACACTTGAATCTCATTGGGAGAACAAGCGACTCCAACATGGATGTTCTCGACAACCCTAGTTTAACGAAGATGTTGATAGGCATCGTTTAGGTAATATTACTCAGATTTCCTTCCGAAAGTACTTCATGAGTCAATATTGGTGTTTGGAGAGGCAGAGAGGGAACCTGAGATGCAAAATGCTCGAGACAATTAGACATTGCCCCCAGGCAGGGCATGAACGAGGAACGACAATGTCCATCGCTCCACGACAGATCTTCGAGAGACATAGTCTCCATGATAGCTTCGTCAAACGGAAAAAATTCTCTCAAAGGATCAGGCGAATTTGCATTGCCGAGCCGAGGGGATTGAGAATAAACATCAAGAACCATGCTCAAAGGAGCATTATCAGTAGGAGGAGGATCTCATACGGCAACGATCTTGCAATAATTGATTTCAACTGGGGTCAGAGGCATTGATTCTCCAAAAGAGGCAGCCTGTTCAGGAGAAGGGACGATCCACAGGTCATCTAACTTGAAGATCATATTGAATTGAACGGTGTTCGGTGGTGGAATGGGAAAAATACCCATGAGAACAGGGTCCTTGAAAATACCAGGTCCTATACTGTCAGGGGATTAGGAATTTGATCCACGTATGGCACATTATTTTCAGAGGATGAGGTAAAGAAAGACAATTGATCGACAGTAATAATCTTGCCCTTGTGTGGAAACTTCAAAAGACGAAAGAGGGTGGACGGAACGCACAACATGGCATGGGTCCAACTGCGACCGAGTAGAATATTGTAGTTGATTTTGGCATCAAAAAATTCCACTTCGACATTGACTATCTTACCTTGTAATGTGATCGGTAGAATCGCGAGAACACCCAAAGGTTTTGATTCCCTTCCATCGAATGCCTCAAGGGCATTGGGAGATGAAGTGAGGGCTAGAGAGTCGATGGCCTTCCAGCAAACAGATGACATAACGCAAGTAGAGGCACCTTCATCCACAATGGCTCTGTGAATATTGAGGCCGTTAATGGCGACTTTTATAACAAGGGAAATTTGGTGTAGAAGTCGGGGGACGAAATTCTCTAGATCAAAGGTGAGAAGGCTAGAATCGGTAGGATCGATTCCGCCGATCGTAGATAACAAAGATTTCCGTTGAGACAAAAAACTCTGAAGCACTTCCAACGTAGACATGGCGGAAGGCGCCTGTGCCAAATCCTCAAAAATGCTGTAATGCTGAGTAGCATGGGCGTTTGGATTATAGGAATACTTTCGAAGAACACCTTTAGAAGGTGGCCGTACAACGGGTTTAGCACTGGGCCTTTCAATCTCAAGGGGACCAGAGGCAGGTGGGGGAGGAGGGCCATCAACGGCTTCCTTCCTAGCTACTTGGCATGATTCGGCATAATCCTTCGACCGAGTGGCAATAGAAACATGTGCGACACCATTCTTCATGAAAACCTGCGACCCAAACGGTGCAAATGGTGAAGGTTGCTCGACCATCTGGGTCTACTGAGATGGGAAAGGTTCCTTAAGAAATGTCGAAGTTGCTTTAGCGCCCTTAATAAATTGACTAACTTCAGACCGTCTAGGACAATCTTTGGTGTAGTGGTCTTCATTACATATCAGACAAGGGTACTTCGGTTTTCGTTGTGCACCATCATCAGCACATGGTTTGGATGATTTTTGTTTTGGGGTATCGGATTTGGATTTTCCTTTGCCCTTATTTTTCCCTTTGGAAGTTTTGTCTGCAGTATTGGCCTAGATGAAATTGACCTCCACAGTCTTACCAGAATTTGGAGTAGCCGGAGGAGCAGAATTGTTGGAAGAATTCGATTTCTGCTTCCCATTGGAAGACTTGCGAGAATTCTGAGAGACGGAACCAATAACACCGTCAACTGATGGGGTAGCTGGTGCTTTAGAGGTCCCTGGTTGCGGGGCATCAGTCAAGATGTCGTATAATATGCTGGACTGAGAGTACACTAAAACGAGTTACTGGGCATGAGCGATGGCTTGTTCCTCAGTTACACATGCCCCCATAGCAATGTCTTGTGCAATCTTGTTGACAAAGGAGGTAGTGAACTAGTGAGTTAGAAGTTGATCAGGAATATCAAACTTGATCAAACGACGACGACATCTCCATTCGTGAATATGATATGAAATATGGGTGGCTTTTTCCTATTTTAGAGATGTTAAGAGATGCGTCCTGGCTTTGTAACAAATCGGTAATTGGAAATGTGTCAGGAATACCATAGCTAAAGTATTAAAATCTTGAAAAATACCGCGGGGCAGTTATATGTACCATTTAGCAATAGCGCCGGTGAGAGTGCGTTGGAAAATACATAGAAGAATCAAGTCATCTATCCAAGAGTTCGAAGAACACCACAAATGGTATGTCATGACATGTGCTTGGGGTTCTTCTCCAGATTTACCCTCAAACTTAGGACAATCACCAGGTACCTTTGTCGGAACCAGAGGCCAATATGGATTATGAAGAATTGGATCATTAGTCAACTTGGACATGTTCGGTAACTCCAACGTGGTGAGAAAAGGTAATTAAGGGTTAAAAGGCATGCCAGGTCCCCGATAAGGACCTGTACCTGTACTCCATCCTGGTTGAGCATAACTCTGCCCCCATTGGTTTTGTTCTAGAGGATTCTGGCCATAGGGGGTATAAGCTGGATAATTGGGTTGATATGGCGGCTGAAAACCAGGATACGGGGGTCGATAATCAGGGTACTGATTCTAATTATATGTGGGCCCCGATTGAGCAGTGTACGGATTTGACTGCGGAGTATAAGTATAGCCCGACTGTTGAAGGTAATAACCAGAACCTTGGGGTGGGTTGTAAATTGGTCGAGACTGACCTTGAAGGTAATAGCCACCTTGGGGTCGAACGAGCTGCTGGTAAGTGGGACCCTGCTGAGTCTGATAAGTCAGGCGCACAGGTGGATTTGGCTGTGGCATAGAATATATTGGCTACTGAGTAGGGTTAACAGGTTGTCCTGGTTGAACAGGTTGACCTGGCTATGCAGGTTGTCCTGGTTGAACAGGTTGACCTGGCTGATGAAGGACACCAGGTTGCCTTGGCTGAGCAGGTTGGCCTGATGGCGGGAGAGGGCTAGGTTGTACCTGATAACCAGGTTGACCTGTGACAAGACCATAAGATGGCCCTGGCTGTGCAACATTTTGAAAAATTGGAAAATGAGGTTGCTGAGGATGCACCAATGGCTGAGAAGGATGGGTTTGCCCCCTAGGACCGTATGGAGGTCCAGGTTGATACCTCGGTTTCCCTGCTGGTCCTTGAGGTTGCCCTAGCTGGACCAGAGGGTGAGGCTGCAGAGGTTGACCTTGAGGATTGTAAGACTGTCCTTGCGCATCGTACATCAATCCCTGCTGGATCGAAGGTTGTCCCTGTAAGGGTTGTCCTTGCAGGTCGTACGCATACCCTGGCTGGGCCAAAGGTTGTCCCTAGAAGGGTTTTCCTTGTGGGCTAGAAGCATATCCTTTCTGAAACAAAGGCTGTCCCTAAAAGGGTTTCCCTTGTTGATTAGAAGGCTGCCCAGGTTGGGTAGACAGAAAACCATTAATATACTGATAAGCCTCATGAGCAGAGAAACGAAGGGGGTTGCCTTGCTCATCATATTGATATGGAAATACGTAAATAGGGGCACCATCCGCTCCATAATGGGAAAAGTAAGGATGGTTAAGATCCTGAGAGGATTGACCAACCTCAGAGATTGACGGCTGTAAAGACAGCCGATACTCGGGAGAAATGTTCTCCGAAATAGCAGAAGCTATATAAACGTCTTCAGGAACCGTCAAGGTCCTAGTTGACTGAGTAGTGACAATAGGCGTAGATTCAGCGATGCAGATAGAAGGTCTAACAGGTGCCGATGTAACAAAAGGAGATGCCGTGAGAGGTTTCGATGGCGACATCCCTAAAGAGGGAATGGCTGGCCTCGTGGACGGATTCGATACTCCTATAGAGGCAATGGTGGCCATGACCTGACTTAAAGACCTATATCCAGCTGGAAGCGAAGGACCAGGTGAAGACATAACAGAAGGTTCAGGGATGTCTTCAGGAAAAAGTTGGTATTCTTCACCAGAAGTAGGAATTCCCTCACTAGGAGAAGGACTGGATGAGTCCATATCTGACCCTGTCGTAAGATCTTCTAAAAGACGACGAGGACTAGGAGGTATGACAACAGCCAAAAAATGCGATCTCTATGTAAGAGGAGGGAAGTGTTCCCCTACTCCAAATCCAAACCAAGCATTGGACAAGGGCCAATTGAAGTCAACTGGTCCTCCAATTGGAAGTTTAGATATAACCGGTCCCCCGTCAGGAAACTCAGATACAATGGGTTGCTGATGCTCAGCAGAGGACTGGGAGACCTATGATGAATCGTCTGTATAAGAACTACAAGTAGACGAAATTGATGGTTCCACCACTGTGACTGTAGCAAAAAGAGGAAGAGGTAAAAAAAAAGACACACAGGAAAAACCAAGATAAACAAAAACAGGCCGAAAGAATCAATCTCTAAATGGGCGTGTGATCGTAGGTGATTAATTTTACCACATTGAAATTGGAAATTTTACTGTTTCATGTTTTAAGAGTCTAGAAACAAGAAAAATATGACTCTATAACTTTCATTTTGGAAACAAGCGTGAAAGGACAAGCGCTTGATGATATTTTCAAGTTTAAGGAGTCAGTAAAGATCAAAATGACTGCTCTGGTAATCTAGGTAAATGGGTGTACCAGATATCCGTGAACTGCCATATACACCTTGGTAAAAATGAAAGAGAAATCAACCAAGGACTTGACGTACGTGCATGTAATCTCCCCGAATGCTGTGTCCGGTTTATCAGGGGTAAAAGGCGGCAGACTCAGCTTCCTACAGATAAAGGATTGCAACCTAATGGGGTCTCCCTTTATATACTCGATGGTACGGGGAGCACAAGTCCATACTAGAGCTATCTGTAGCCAGATGGCGGCGACAGCTGCTAGGCTTAAAGACGTCGGAACACATGTCTACCTTAGACTAGTAGATGTTCCGTTAATGTTTCAATGTTGCCTTAGGTTAATTCAGTAAATTTTAAAGTTGATCTTCAATTTACGTTTCAATATCAAGGCCCTACCGAATATCGGATCTCATAAAATCTCTAGATGCAAACTACATGCCACAAAATTTCATTTTGTTCAATGAAGAGCTATCGATAGGAGAGTTGAGAGCTTTCAAATGACAACAAAACGAACACACAAAAACACCCACTACTGTTTCCAATGCAAGCTAATGAAACTAGAAAACTTCTCTCTAGAGTTATATAACACTAGTAATGCGAAAGAGCTTTCAATTTTCACTATGCCAATCAAATTGCAAAAGATTTTGTTTTTTATATTTTTCAATATATTAGAGAAAATGCACTAAATGAATGAAAAAATAATGAAAACACCAATTCGAGAAATGAAAAAGAGAGAGCTAAAACAAACAAGTTCACTCAATTCAAACGCACACAATCAAGACTCAAACTGATGACGAAATCCCTCAAAGCGAAGAAGAATCTCGAAAGAGATTCAAACAAACCGTGTAATCTAGGCTTGGAGTAACAAAAAGCGAAATCGAATGAAAGAAAGGAAAATCACTCAATTAATGCAATGATTAAATGAAATCCAGCAAGATGAATGCAAAGAAGAAAAAACGAGGTTGACTAGGGAAGTAAAGACCCAAATCTCCCACAGGAGGCTCAGCACACTGAAGCACCTAGAAGCCCTAGGGATAGAATGCAAAACTGATAGAAAAAGGTGAACAACTGGAGGAAAGGGGCTAAACACAGTAAAAAATGACTTCAAAGCACTCAAGCAATCATAAAAAATGAACCAGGACCAAAAGCCAATCTCAGAAAGCCCAAGAACAGACAAACCCTAAAACCAAGTAGGGTTGGCGTGCCTGTTTGGCTGTAATATGCGCCAAACAAGGGTTGGCGTGGGTGCCTAACCAGCAACAAGTGCCAGTTGGCACGACTGTCAGGAGAAAAATTGCGCCAAGCCGGTTTACCCTTGTAAAATGATAAAAAAGGACAAACTAAGACTAGATTTGGTCTTCTGGGGGCTGAACAAGGTTTTAACACCAAGGAAGATGAACTAGAAAAGAAAATAAATCAATCAAAAGCCAAAAAATAACCCAAAGGAGGAAGGAATAACTCCCACTATTCCCCATTGGAGTCACCAAATTGTTGTGGAGGTAAATCCCCTTTGCTGACATAGGTGATCCCACTAGCCCTAGATTGGGTCTAGTAACAATCGAATCATGCAATGACATTGGTTCCTAGTTACAAGAAAAGAAAAGATCGTGATAATTAGCCTACTTCAAATCCCACGCTGCTGTTGTCGAGGAAGAAGCGGTGCTCCTCATCCCTAGCTTGAGAGATCACAATCCTTTCGTTCGCCATGTTCGGACACCTGTACACATGCAGAGAAACGACGATATACAATGTAATACTTAAAGCATGTAACTACATATCAGTCAGAGAAGATATAATTCGTTGCATTACATAAAAGAGTAGACACATGAATTGAACCAAAATCAGAGTCGCATATATTATAGATGACAAAAAGGAGATTACAACCAAATTCTCTGACGTTATGATCTTCCTTCGGCGGGGTGTTAGCCACCTATAAAAATTTGTCATATCAAATGGTGGCTAGATCTTTATAGCCTTCAAGAAACAATTTTATTTCCTAATTGTGAGTTCTTGAAGTCTTAATGATGTCTCCTTTTCTTCAGAAAACCTTCACTACTGTTTCCCTCATTCATCCTCAAAAATCTATTTTTTACCAAAGGAAAAGACTGCTGAAAACATCCATTTTCCCTAATTTTCCCTTCCCCATTTTACTTCTTCTTTTCATTCATAAAACTCTTCATTTACCTCTCATTCCCTCCAAATTCCCTTTAAACCTCTGAAAATTCCTTTGGAAGGTTTAAAAACCCCTTTTTCCCCTTCTATCGAAAGCCAAAAAAGCCTTTAAAATCTGTCATTTTGGAATAAAAAACCCATTTTTCAACTAAGGCCTTAAGACCCTTTGGCCTTAGCCCCCAGCTCCTTTTTCTGCATAAAATCGGAGCTGTAACCCAGAGCTAAAACCCCCATCAGGCAATTGCAATCAGGGCATTCTTATTTACTTATTCACATTTCGCTTTTAAAAACTGCGATGCGATTAAGTCCTTTCCTTCTAAACCCCTGATCCCTTGATTTCTTCACATAACCCTTAGCCCTGCAACCGGGCGCTAAGACATTAAAAAAATCGTTTCCAAAACCTTTTCCTCCCTTTGTATTTTATAAAAACCTAATTTTCCTTTGATTTTTCATAAACTTGACGGTTCAAGGTTTAAATGAACGTCAACCGTTGATCTTCTTTACTACCCCTAGATCCGACGGTTCGTGTTGCTCCATTTTATAAACCCGCCTTTTCCCCTTTTGCCTTCATGACTAAATATCCACCATCCACATAGTTTTTAGATCGATGGCTCGCGCTTAATCGCATTGCGCAGAGTCTGAAGTGCTATCCTTTGGCTTCCTTCGATTATGCGATCTCCGATTTAATTAGGACTGTCATTCATCCTTTGATCCGAAGGTCGATACTTCATCGCATCATAGATTTTCCTTTTGGTGTTTCCCTTTCTCTCCTCGGATTGCAAACCTGCGATTTGCGAGCTTGTGATCAGATCTGGGCCGTTCATTTCTTAGATCTGACGGTCTAGATCAAACCCAAATCCCTTTGTTATTTCATAAACCACGTTGTGTAAAGTCTTTCAGTAAAGATCCACCATTGATATCTGCAGATCAGCGGTCCACATTGCCTCTGATCTCCACTCGACCCCCGTTTCATATTCCTTCCATTTACGTCGAGAAGTAGTCTGGACCGTTCATCGTTCAAATCCAACTGTCTATATGGAACCCGATAGGCCCAACTCCTTTGGGACCTACTTTCCCCTCAATAAATCTTGACCGTCAATTCCTATGATTCGACAGTCCATATCTAATCCACCTTTGACCCTGAAGACCTTTTCCGCCCCCGCATCTTACCCTCCATCGCGTACGATCCACACCGTTGGATCTGCACTCATCCATCCGAAGGTTGGCATTCTGTTTCGTGTTTTTTCTACACTAGAAGTTTAACACCTAAAAATAACACGAAAAAAGTGGTTTTCCTAAGGACACATGGTGGGCGGTGAGGCATATCGCATTTTTTATGAAGATTTTGGAAACCACTTAAGAGTAGCGCGACATCGATGGTTTTTATAGCCAAAACCACCATTCCCATTTTTCATTACCTTTTCTTATAATAAACCCCCGCCGTTGATCTCTGAGATCTAACGGTCTCAGTTTAATCTCTCCATTAAGCCATCACCCTCTGCCATTCTTCCAAGAGAATTCATCAACGAATCTCCGCCATTGATCTCTGTTGGCCGGTCTAATCCAATGGCCCAAAATATTTCCGCAACCCCAAATTTCATTAAACCCATTTTCGCCTTCGCCAAAGGTTTTCCACCCCTTTTCATTATATTTTCCTCCATTTCATTACAATATTACCCCTCGGAATTATAAAAACCCGATTATTCTCGACCATTGATCAATCTGATCCAACAGCCCGGACTTAATCCAACCACCATTTATCCAATCGCTTCTCCTTTTGACGCCGACAAGAAATATCGACCGTTGGTTCTGTTCATCCAACGGCCTCGCTCTAACCTAAACCTCTGAAGCAGTTTTTATCCATCCACGCAGGATTTTATAATTTTCGCTTATTTGTGCAGGTTTTTAAAAGGTTTCTCATTGTTTTAAAAAGAAACAAAGGACCGGGGATGACGATCCCCCAGGCCTTTATTCGTGAAGGAGATCACTCTGCAGGGTTCCATATCATGTTTCATCCATGCCTCATCAGTACTGATGCTATTTTAAAACCCTCTGTGTGCCCGCAAAAGCAATAAAAACACAACAAACTCCATAGACAAAGAGTATCAGTACCCAGGGATAAAATCAAAGAAAAAATCATTGTTTAAAGGTTTTAACACAATTTTAAGGGATTAAGGCGTAAATTCAGCTATCAAAGGCCTAATCCACAGTTAAAGATAGCATGAAGACCGTAAGACAGAGATTAAGCCTAATCTATCCTAAAACACAGAACTAAAGTGAATTAAAGGTGTTTTAGGGAAAGATAAAGAATTCTATCAATCCAAGAAGCCTCCACTGCCACATCAGAGGCTAACTGAATCCTCTCCAGCTACCAAAATCCACCTATAGCCTCACAGCAATCAAAGGAGGCATAGTTATTGCAGAACAGAAGATATTTGCCTCAATACAGCTAAACAGTTATTTCAAATCAAAAGAACTTATTACAACTATCAGCAAAGTTATTACAAGGATAACAAAGAACCTTAAAGTCAACAAATTCTCTTAAGTAGCTAAATAACTTAATGAAAATAAATTAATACAGAGGAAATATCAGAAATACTTCTCCATTGAGCCCTTCAAAGGCCGAGAAGCATTTATTGTATTAATTGAGCCTAAAAATCTGATTTTACATAGCACCTCCTCATTTCTTATATAAATACCTCTGTAGAAATGAGGCAAAGGTTGGTCTTCGAATATATGTTGCATGTAAATAGGTTTCTGAAGCTACTGCAAGCTCTGTTTGTAATTGAAGATACCTAAGTTGAGATGAGAAGTTTGAAGCTGTAGAGACCCACTAGACTTGAAGATTGTAAGTGGTTTGAAGCATCAAATACAAGCTGATTTATGGGATCCTGGTCTATGTCAACGATGATGTTTTACTTATTGTAACTTGTCATTTTATTTCTGTTTTCATTCTATCCATATTCTCTGATAAAGAACAACAATTATAGAGTTAGGATTTACTGTCAAAGGTACCCTGCTCTCACTGATAAGCTTTATATAAATGTTTTCTTCCAATTGTGTTATTTAATAATGATTGAATATTATCCAAGCAGTCAAGATGTTGGTGTTCCCTTCTCTTACTGTCTAGATTTTAAACATTGTTCTTGAATGTTATTTTCAGTGTCTGCTAAGTAAAGTTGAACTAGGGAAGTCTATGGTTAGCCCTGTCCTCTAGTATCTTCTCCAAAGGTTGTCTGAAAGTTTTCCTAAGAGTATTTTGAAAGCAGGATAGGTTCAAAGTCCTTACCTGATCTTAGACTATTCTTTTTTTTAACTTGAGTGTTGTCTTGATAAGTTTACTAATTAAAGAATGAACTAGGGAAGTCTATGGTTAGCCCTGTCCTCTAGTTTTCTTCTCCAACAGTTGCTTTGAAATTTTTCCCTTTGAATATGCTGAAAGTAGTATAGGTTCAAAGTCCTTACTTGATCTTAAGATATTCTATTTATGTTTTAAATGTTTTCTATTGAAAGTGCATCGAAAGCAGGCTAGTTTCAAAGTACTTACCTGATCTTAGATAACTTTTATGTCTTTTCTAAGTGTATGCCAAAAGCAGGATAGTTTCAAAGTACTTACTTGATCTTAGGCTACTCTTTTTTCTTCATTTGTTTGATTCCCCTTCTTATTGTTTCATTCCATTCCATAAAATCAACTTTAAAGAGATCATTCGACATAGATTACTTGCCCCATGGACCACTCTTGAACCTCGTTGTTTCAATTAAATCCTACTATGACTCCATAGCCCAATGGATTGAAGCTGTTTCTTGCCTATCTTGTTAGTTGAATCAATCTTTCATTTTCATACACCTTCACCCTCCATTTAGACTTCCTTCATCTTCATTTATCTTTGCCCAACCAAAATAAAAAAAACCCTGTTCCTCATAACTAGCCTAATATCACATTTCAAGCCTTAAAGATACATCAATATTTTCACTTATAGAGAGATCCCTCTCTGGATTCAGGAGGGCTAGATTCTAGAATCCCAAAGTGGTTCAAATGTTCTCTCTACTTGCTATAGGGTAAACTGCTTGGGTGGTTGATTTTTGTATATCCCTCTCAGGGCTTTCCGGTGCCAGAGGCAGACAATAAGATTAGCTATGCTGTTCACAAAGATGGCATGAGTATGTTCATATTAGCTTGAAATAACTTGAAAGAATACAATAGAGAATTACCTCTTCCTACAATTGCGTTGAAACTCCACTATAGAGCTAAACCTTTCATATCAAATGGCTTACATTTAACCCCGGTCCCACCCGACTTTCCACCGCAACTCTTAAGAATAATCCTGACCGTTTGCATCATCAAAGCAAATCGAACGGTGCGCGTTCACTTTTGCGCTCCGAAAGTGATCGCTCAATGTTTGTCCAAATTCACGCGATAAAAGTTGTATTCTAAAACCACCCGATGTGACATGGCGTATTTTCATTTGATTGTGTTCGATTGGGTAAAAATATCTTACCACCCAAGTTGAATGCGAAAACCACTTCCTCTTTCGCATTTGAAAAATCAAACGACCTACCGCCTCTGACAAGATCCGTATTTAAAATTTCAAAGTTTCTAACTTATGATATACTATTCCTACTATTTAAACTGCGGATGTGCATTGTAAAAGAGCTCTGCGCACTGTATTAAGCCGCCCGACTGTATTCAAAGGCCTTGTCTATCAATTTCTTGTCCCAAACTCAAATTTGACCATATATCCCCTATTTTGAAGACCAGTAAGCCATTCTCTGCACCAATGATTCAGACCTGTCCGCAGGAACAATCTCAAAAGTTGGAAAACCATGTCAAAGCTTCAAATACTTGCTATTTCAGGTATTTTTCGATAAACAGACCTGCAAATTTCAAGGTTAAACCATATATAAGTAAAGTGAAGTCTGTTAATGAGAAAAATCCACTGGACAAAATTGCCCAAAACACCCAAAACAGGCCAAACCATGGCCAATTTTTTCCTAGAAGTTGCTATGTTCATAAAGCTTTTGTCTGAGCCAATTTCCTCAGTTTAAAATCTCTAAAGATTAATTCCAAGACAAAAAAGGTTTTTTAGGCCTACCAAACTCCTTTTTACAGTCTTAAACCATTCAGGAAACCCTTGTTTCCTGTATTATCCCAGTATCAATCCTCAGATAAACCTAATTGAGAAAAAATCCCAAAAGAAGATATCTTTAGCCTAAATTGCTCAGTTACCCCTCTGTTTAAAATAAATTACTTCTGTAAACCATTTAATCTTATAGAAGAAGCCAGAATGCCTAAAAATAGAGTTAAACCTCCACAGATAGATCTCATTCCACAGGTCTTTCAAAAGCCTTCAATCACCTCCTTACAGACTTTTGCTTTATTAACAAATTGTTTGATTTTTGCAGGTTATTATCAGAATAAGAAATTGGGCCATCAGTTTCAATACTAGTTGACAAAATTGTTTGGTCCAAATTCTCAAATTTTAATTCAAAAGCTTCATTCAGAAAATAGTTTGTATACAAAGAAAGAATAAAATCAAGTTACAGAGAGATCAGAATGATGAAATGTGCACAGCGAATGGTAAAATTGAAATCAGAATTCACAATGACAGTAAAAACAAAATAGTCAAAGAGGATCAGAGTTAAAGTGTATCAGGTAAAAGTCAGAGTGAAAGTTAAAACAAAGTTACAGAGCAGTCAAAGTAAAAAAGTAAAATTAAAAACACATTCAGTAATGGTAAAAAGAGATGAAAATACTTTCACCAACAATGAAGTTTATCCAAAGTGAAAGTAAAATAGTTAAAAGAACAAAAAAGGTGAAAAGATGAAAACATAACAAGAAGGAACATTTTTGCAGAAATTTCACGTTTAAGTCATTGTTTTACAGAAACTATTGTGACCAATCCAAGATAAATTTTGAAAAAATAAAGGCATTTTTTTTCCTAAGATGTTCAACTACAAAAACCTCTCTCACTTTTCTAACAGCCATTATGGGTTTGGAGATATTAAACAATATTTTAAAGCACTTTTTGCAAAAACTTCCTATTAAGTTATCATTTTGAAGAGAAGATTGTGGTCAATAAGAAATACATCATACAAAACTGAAGGAGGTTTTCTTTCCTAAGAGCACTATCTACAAAAACCTATCTCACGTTTTGCACAGGTATTACAGAACAGGAGATACGTAAGCATCTTTATAGCCTATTTTTTAGACTCTGTAAAACTCTGTTTTAAACATCATTTTGCAAAGCCTATTATGGAGAGCAGGAGCATAATTTTAGGGAACTGAAAGAGGTTTATCTCACCAAAATATTTATCTACAATAACCTATTTCATTTTTTACATATATATTTCGGATTTAGAAATAAAAATATATCATTGGACCCCAAGTTTTCATAATTTCTGGTGCAGAATGCACAAAGAAATGAAACATTTAGTGACTTGGATGCCTCATCATCAACTAAAAGTTGGATCAAATTCGAATTCTCCTCTTTGTCATCACCTATCCATAAAAAATAGTGCCAAATAGATGCATTAGTTTTGAGTGTCCTTTAATTAAGTTCTATTTATGTAAAATAGTTTGAGATATTTTGTAAACCAATCTTGATATTTTTCAAGATATTTTAGTTTAGAATTTGTATAAATACTTCACTCTTTGAAGTATTTTGGGTGGAATAAAATTGTTGAGATTATTATAGATATTTTTGCTGGTTCTTTGGAGGCTCATGTGTTGATTACATAGCAGCAGACTGGACAATTGCCAACTGGACTTCATAACTCAGGATTCATGCAATGAGCTAATGAGTAAAGTGATTTCTTACTATCATTGTTTCCTCTTTTGAAGTTTCATTAAATTTCATATATGTGTTCTAATCTAAATTATTAATTAGGAATATTATTTTAGGATAAGTGTAAAAAACTCCCTGTCTTAACTACTTGATCATTTCAATGTTTTCTACTAATTTCCAGACTTAGGAATTCTTGATTGCTCCCAGTCCTGTTTGACCCCTGCCTCCTTCCTCTTTTTTCAGATCAAAGGATCCTTCACTGCCCTTTATCCCGAAAGTAAGCCATCCCATCAATTCAAACTATTCAAATCTTCGAGGGTTATCTACCTTGCCCTGAATACATTAGCATCCTTTTTGCCTTCCATTTCAGTCTTTCTTGCTACATCCTGACCCCATAGCCCAATGTAATAGTAGATCCCTCTTTAATTTGTCTCCAAGTAATCTTATTCCCACCAAACATTTCAAACAAAAACCAAGTGCCCAATCATACCTAGCCTAAAATTTAATCCAAAACAAAGTTAAATCGTAAAGAGAGATCCCTCTCTGAAATTTAGGAGGGCTAGATCCTAGATTTCAAAAGTAGGTTTGTGGTTACCTCTAGTAAGTTACAAAGTTTTAAATATTTCTGATAGAAAATTTACTAGAGTGATAACATAACGGCTATCATACTAGGAAAACTAACATTTTCTTCAGAAATATTTTACAAGTTCAGATCTGATCTATGATGGTGGACAATGATCAGTCATATAAAGGTTAAAATAATCCACTTGGCGACTCCATTGTCCAAGATCTAGAACTTCAAAGATCAGAAGAAACACCATAACCAAAAATCCATATTGCAAATCATTAATGGTGATACAAGATGACAGGGTCTGTGGCAAACCTTTCATCTCATGAGATTTTCAATGAACTCAAGGATGTGTTATTAGAACTTCAGCTTGAAAAGGATTTTCTAAGAGCGTTCTTTCTTCTTTTGAAATCAAGAAAATATTCTCCTAAACTTAAAATATGTGCTCTTGAGTTAGTTTATGAAAAATATGAAAATGACATTAAACTTTTGCATTCTCAAATTCAGTCCTATAATTTCCAAGATCCTAAATAATTCTTGGAAAATCTTCCTTCTCCTAAGCAAGAGGAAATTGTACTACCTTTTGACTTGCGGATTGAGGATGATTATTCTTTCAAGCACAAGACTGAAATAATAGTTTCAGAATTTAATATTAAGAATAAAACTAATCAATTGGTCATTGAAAACCTTGAAGCACAAATCATACATTATGCTTTTGATGATCCGATAGCAAATTATATGGAGAATATTTTTAGCTCAAATCTGCAAACATGTTTTATCTATGAGGATCAAATATATCAGCAATTTCCATTTCACATCATATCTTTGATTATGAAGACACATGATCAAGTTATACTTCCAAGTTTGATGAAAATTAGTCAAATTATCCATTCATTGCTACAACTACTTGACTGGCTTCATTGGAATTTTTGTATTGCCTGATTCAACAAAATTAATAGTAGATTAGAGTAGGTAGATGAGTGCAAATAAGCTCAAAGCTATGAGCATTTTTTTCAGTATTCAGTTCTCAACTAGTTTTGGAATAATTCATTAAGATTTAAAGCTAAGGAGAAGATCCTAAAGATATTTAAGATCTAATCAGTTTGGTTTGAGAATTGCAGTATGTTTTTTTTTAGTTTTAGATCAGATTTAAGTTTGCAGAAAAAGGACTATATTCAGTTCAAGATTTTCAGCCACAACAAATGCATGTTTGGGATTGGCCCAATGGATTAGGCTACTATTCAACGGTGTTCTTGACATCTCACAAGGAGATGCCATCCCATGTGAAGCCGCTATTAGAGTCCTGTAAATATAGGATTCATAATTTGGAATTGACTTATAATAGTCTTGTAAATATGTACATACTTTTCTTTTTGCAATTTGTTTTCCTATATTTTGAAAAAAAAATAAAAAAATCAAAAATCAAAAAGAGGGTAAAAAGTCCTAAAAGAAAGATCAAAGGACTTAAAAAATATATAGACCCCAAAAGAAAAAGATGAAAATAAGACATGAAAGTGTGCAAGTCCAAATGCCACTAATTTTTACTTTTTGTAGCTTATTAAGTAAGGGCAGTGTCAATAAATTCCATAATCCATGATGAGTTGAACCGCTTAATCTTGACTTGTCATGTTTCAATTTACTTGTTTTAGATAGAGAATAAAGAGTTGTCAGACAGTTTAATCCTGACAATTCAGTAGATAGGTATAGAGTAAAAAGGAACCCAACAATTTAATTTGGGTCCTTGGATGAAATAAGGTAGAATTAGATAATTTTTACTACTTTCAAAAGAATAAAATGTTCAAGGTTGCTAGCTCAAATGTACTTGCACAAATGGAATAAAAAATGCTATATTAAAGATTGGGTAGGTAGAAGAAGGTGGGGAAATCATTATAAATATCTTTCACTAGGCTACAATAACTAATTTCCCCTTCCCTATAGCTATTTGACATTCTAAAATTTCAGTCAAAGAGGCTTAGAGCATTTATCTGACTTTTTTTGGGACCGGACCTAAGGCTCAATGATTGGCTAGTTGAAAATGTTAAATTTATATGTTAATCCCAAAATTTTCATCATGTGCCATTCATGCATTCATCACCATGCAATTTCATAAGTAAAGACTCCATTTTTACTTAATGATACATAAAGCCACCATTTGATTAACTGCCTACATCTTATAAAGCATAAAAACCCTCAAAAAGACATTATATCCTAAGTAAAGGTGGTGAAATTATAAAATGATAAGATTTGCTTTAAGTTTTCACTTTACTTAGTCATCTAGTGTATTTTTCTGTTTTTAATTTTCCCCTTTGTCATATTAATCTCTAACTTATTTATTAATTCCCTATATAAATGACCCTTTCCTATTAATATAACTTCTTTTTTGACTAAAATATTCCCTAAAAACCCACTATTATAAACTTTAGCCAAAGTTTATTATCCCATATGTTTTAAATAAACACCCACAATAAAACCCCTTTGGTTAAAATTAACATTACTCAAATATCCCGCCCCCCTATAGTTATTAAGCCTATTTTGGTTTAAATAACTATATAATAAAAATATGAAGGAAATTTTTTGGAACAAAATATATCATTGAATAAATAAATCATTTTCGATGTTTCTTATATTGTTTTAAAACCAAGGTTTAAATGCATAAACCCTTTTTGATATATTCCACATCCCCTTCATTCTCCCGGCGCCTCTGCATTCACCCATAGCCACCCGATCAGCCATATCCTTTCTAATCTAACGGTCATGAAACAATGCGATATCTAGTCCTTATGCCCCACCATTCCCAGCCATACTCCTTCCTACTATAGCGTTGAAACTCCGTCGAAGACCTAAACCTTTCATATCAAACGGCTTACATTTAACCCCGGTCCCACCCGACTTTTCGCCGTAACTCTTAAGAATAATCCTAACCATTTGCATCATCAAAGCAAATCCAACAATGCACATTCACTTTCGTGCTCCAAAATTGATCGCTCGATGTTTGTCCAAATTCACGCGATAAAAGTTGTATTTTAAAACCACTAGATGCGACATGGCATATTTTCATTTGATCGCATTCGATTGGTTAAAAACAGCTTACCACCCAAGTTGAATGCGAAAACCACTTCCTGTTTCGCATTTGAAAAATCAAACGACCTACCGCCTTTGACAAGATCCGTATTTAAAATCTCAAAGTTTCTAACTTATGATATACTATTCTAACTATTTAAAATACACATGTGCATTGTAAAAGAGCTTTGCCCACTGTATTAAGCCGCTCGAATGTATTCAAAGCCCCTGTCTATCAATTTCTTGTCCCAAACTCAAATTTGACCATAGATCCCCTATTTTGAAGACCAGTAAGCCATTCTCTGCACCAATGATTCAGACCTGTCCGCAGGAACAATCTCAAAAGTTGGAAAAAATTTTCAAAGCTTCAATTACTTTCTATTTGAGGTATTTTTCGATAAACAGACCTACAAATTTCAAGGTTAAACCATCTATAAGTAAAGTGAAGTCTGTTAATGAAAAAAATCCACTGGATAAATTTCCCAAAACGCCCAAAACAGGCCAAACCATGGCCAATGTTTTCCCAGAAGTTGTTATGTTCATAAAAGCTTTTGTCTGAGCCAATTTCCTCAGTTTAAAAATCTCTGAAGGTCAATTCCAAGACAAAAAAGGTTTTTCAGGCCTACCAAACTCCTTTTTACAGTCTTAAACCATTCAGGAAACCCTTGTTTATTAATTAGTAGAAATTATTTCGGTAATAATCACATGCACAGGAACATGGTCGACGCGTTTCGAACCAACCAGTGTGGTTCATCATAGTCCTGATGATGAACCACACTGGTTGGTTCGAAACGCGTCAACCACGTTCCTGTGCATGTGATTATTACCGAAAGAATTTCTACTAATTTATATGATGGATCACAGAAGTTTAGATTCCAAAAACCCTTGTTTCTTGTCTTATCCCAGTATCAATCCTCAGATAAACCTAATTGAGCAAAAAGCCCAAAAAAATATATCTTTAGCCTAAATTGCTTAGTTACCCCTCTGTTTAAAATAAATTACTTCTGTAAACCATTTAATCTTATAGAAGAAGCTAGAATGCCTAAAAACAGAGTTAAACCTCCACAGACAGATCTCATTCCATAGGTCTTTCAAAAGCCTTCAATCAACTCCTTGCAGACCTCTGATTTATTAACAATTTTTTTTTATTTTTGCAGGTTTTTATCAAAATAAGAAATTGGGCCATCAGTTTCAATACTAGTTAACAAAATTGTTTTCTCCAAATTCTCAGATTTTAACTCAAAAGTTTCATTCAACAAACAGTTTGTATACAAAGAAAGAATAAAATCAAGTCAGAGAGAGATTAGAATGATGAAATGTGCACAGTGAATGGTAAAAGTGAAATCAGAATTCACAATGACAGTGAAAACAAAACAGTCAAAGAGCATCAGAGTTAAAGTGTATCAGGTAAAAGTCATAGTGAAAGTTAAAATCAAGTTAAAGAGCAGTCAAAGTAAAAAAATAAAATTAAAAATATATTCAGTAATGGTAAAAAGAGAATAAAATAATTTCACCAACAATGAAGTTTATCCAAAGTGAAAGTAAAACAGTTAAAAGAACAAAAATGTTGAAAAGATGAAAACATAACAAGAAGGAACATTTTTGCAGAAATTTCATGTTTAAGTCATTGTTTTGCAGAAACTACTATGACCAATAAAAGATTAATTTTGAAAAAATAAAGGAGGTTTTTGTTCCTAATATGTCCAATTACAAAAACCTGTCTCACTTTCTAACATCCATTATGGGTTTAGAGATATTAAACAATATTTTAAAGAACTTTTTGCAGAAAATTCCTGTTAAGTTATCATTTTGCAGAGAATATTGTGGCCAATAAAAAATACACCATACAAAAATGAAGGAGGATTTTGTTCCTAAGTTCCCTTTCTAAAAAAACCTATCTCACTTTTTGCACAGGTATTACCGAACATGAGATACATATGCATCTTTACAGCCTATTTTTAAGACTCTGTAAAACTCTGTTTTACACATCATTTTGCAGAGCCTATTGTGGAAAGCTGGAGCATAATTTTAGGGAAATTATAGAGGTTTATCTCACCAACATATTTATCTAAAATAAAATCTTTCATTTTTTACATATCCATTTCGGATTGAGAAATAAAAATATATCATTGGACCCCAAGTTTGCTGAATTTTTGGAGTAGAATGCACAAAGAAAGGAAATAGTTAGTGACTTGGATGCCTCATCATCAACTAAGAGTTGGATCAAATTCGAATTCTCCTCTTTTTCATCACCTATCCATAAAAAATATTTCCAAATAGATGCATTATTTTTTAGTGTCCTTTAATTAAGTTCTATATATGTAAAACAATTTGAGATATTTTGTAAACCAATCTTGATATTTTTCAAGATATTTTAGTTTAGAATTTGTATAAATACTTTACTCTTTGAAGTATTTTGGGTGGAATAAAATTGTTGAGATTATTATAGATATTTTTTCTAGTGCTTTGGAGGCTCATGTGTTGATTACATAGTAGCAGACTGGACAATTGCCAACTGGACTTCATAACTTAGGATTCATGTGATAAGCTAATGAGTAAAGTGATTTCTTATTGTCAATGTTTCCTCTTTTGAAGTTTCATTAAATTTCATATATGTGTTCAAATATGAATGATTCATTAGGAATATTATTTCAGGATAAGCGTAAAAAACTCCCTGCCTTAACTACTTGATCATTTCAATGTCTTCTACTAATTTCTGGAATTAGGAATTATTGATTGCTCCCAGTCCCATTTGACCCCTGCCTCCTTCCTCTTTTTCCAGATCAAAGGATCCTTCACTGCCCTTTATCCTGAAAGCAAGACATCCCATCAAATCAAACTATTCAAATATCCAAGGGTTATCTACCTTGCCCTGAGTACATTAGCATCCTTTTGGTCTTGCCTTTCAGTCTTGCTTGCTACATCCTGACCCCATAGCCCAATGGACTAGTAGATCCCTCTTTAATTTGTCTCCAAGTGATCTTATTCCCACCAAACCTTTCAAACAAAAACCAAGTGCCCAATCATACCTAGCCTAAAATTGAATCCAAAACAAATTTAAATCATAAAGAGAGAACCCTCTCTGAAATTTAGGAGGGCTAGATCCTAGATTTCAAAATTAGGTTTGTGGTTACCTCTAGTAAGTTACAAAGTTTTAAATATTTCTGATAGAAAATTTACTAGAGTGATAACGCCTCTCATCACATGATGCTTCTCTCTCTCTCTCTTCCTCCTCCTTCCAGCTGCAATGCTGCACAATCATGCTGCTCACTGATTGTGCTTGGACCTCCATGTATGATATCCTAGGGACTTCCTTGCAAAGATGCAATAATCCCTCTAGTGGGAGCAAGAGTTCCTCCTCCCTGTGCATGAGGTTCTAGATCAGCTCTAGAAATGACAGCGATGTTGCCCTCAGTCTCCTCAACATGAGTGAGAAACCCTCCAATGATTGGATCCTCTTTTGGAAAAGGGATCTCTTTGCCTCCTTCTACCAAAATACCAGATGAAGGTCTTGCCTCCAATAAAGTATCATGCAAGATATCAGCCCCCTTTATGGTTCTTTGAAGTGATTTTGAGTCTATGGTTTCTTCCATCACATGCAAGGGTTTTTTTTGTTCAGAAGTGTTTGTTTCCTCCACATGTGTTTCAAAATTCTTCCTACCAAATCTTTCCATAAAAGTTCTAATGAAAATTGCATAGGAAGAATTATTTGCATTCTTCAAAGTAAAGGACTCAAATAACCACCATGCATAGACCTTACCTCCAAAGTGCAGTGCTGCTACTCTGATGGCTTCATCTTCAGAGATGTGATGCTGCTACAGAAAAGTTCTTAGCTCTTCCACCCAAGCCCTAGCTGAACATGTAGGGGAGCCATCAAAGATAGATAGAAGAAATTTACCCATATTATGCTGTGTGCTCCCCCTCACCTTGACCTTGCAAAACTCCGGAAAGGTGACATGAGCTCTAAACTTCTAAGTTTGAGACTCATACCCATGCAAGAACCCACTAAGAGTTCCTCTATTTGGCATCCCTCCTTCTTATTTCTTCCTTATGGAAAAACTGGGCATGTGACTGTGTTGTACATCATAGGGTGTGATTGCATGCTCACATTCCCTACAAGAAAATCTAGAGTTTGGCTCAGCTTCAAACCCTCTTGGAGATCCCGTACATATCTCCCTCCTTATATTCTCAAATTCTTCATGAGTGCTCTGTACAGATCTTGGAAGAAGCTTTGTAAGCTTATCTCCCTTTTTCTCTCCACATAGTGGAGTCTTCATCTTCTCTCTCCTTAACAGCATAATGGTTGAGATCCATAGGCTGAGCCAAAATTATGCTTTGATACTGTTGGGGTCCTGTGATTTGGTAGATTGGTATACCAAGTGACAAGGCAGCATCAAAACCAGTCTTTAGAGTTCTAGGACCTAGCCTTCCTAGTCTCAGAGAGGAATCTCTCAATTTTTTACAAATATATGACTTGTTTTCTTGTAAAAGGTTGATTTTAGGCTAGTTATTAAGCATGAGTTTGTTTGATTGTTTGTTTGGGCATGATGATCTAGGAAGCATAGATAGAAAAGGGAAATCTCTAATCCATTGGGAAATGGAGTCAAGTGGAAGTTGTAACAAGTTTGTAAAGGGATCAGGGGTATCAAAGGGAAAATCTAACTTGGCCAGTGGATCTACAAATTCTTTTAGGTGAAATGAAATGGACATCAAAGGTTTAGAATAAAAAGTATAACTAAAGGCAATTAAGAATCCTTAATTATATGTACTTCTCAACAAAGGGACTTAAAACATCATTCGAACATGAAGAGGTATTCCATAGACAGGGCTAACCATGAATTCTACAAATCACACTTCAGAAAATAACAATTTCAAGACAATCTTTTCAAAGGAAATCTAGGAGTCGAGGAACACTCTATTTCATCCAAATATTTCACTTTCAAGGATAAGAAAACATTCAAGATTCACAAGTAACTGCATTCATAGAAGAGGGAACTCCTAGACATCTTTGATTACAGCTATAAAGACCTTCAAAACAATTATTCAAGTAAGAACAAAGGGTATGATAAAAACAGACCTCTTTGGTAGACTGTAAACAATGGTACTTTAAAGGGAGACTTTAGAAACAATTTTCAAGAGGCAGCAAGTAAGTAGAGAAAACCATAAATCATTCTTGAGACCAACCGTTTGAACTATTTTTGAAATAAACAAGAATAAGGGTTGAAGAGAGAAATTAAGAATTCTCTAGAATTCCTCAGCAGAAGAAAACATTAAGACAGTGAAGAGTAAACAGAACTAAGGTGCTTTCAAAAGACATTTCTTAGTCTAAACTTTTTACTCTATTGTAATAAGAAATAATGAAAAAAAATGGAAAACAGGAAAAATATTAAAAATTTAGAATAATTCACCAACAACCAAGCTCAAGGATCCAATGACAGAGTCTTCTCCATCAACAAATAGGTCAAAAACATCTACAGGTTCCAAGACATCAATTTTCTTTCAACTTCAGTAGATCTATGTATCACTTCAAAAGAGTCATCAAATGCCAACTTTACAATGAGTTATAATGTAGTATTTATGCTGCAAATGAGGAGATGGAATTTATTTAGGGTTCAAAATGTTATTAACTACAGATTAAATGCATTTCTAGCCTTGAAAACCATGCAAGGCATAAGGCAGAAATAGGTGCAACTACTTCTCTGTTTCAATAACTCTATCTTAACTTCTGATAGAAAGATAGGAGAAAAGATTGAGTTTCACAACTTATTCTTATCTTTACAATAAATGTCCTGACAGATTAAAATATCTTCTTAATGTAATAACTGTCAATTTTCCCTTTGAGACAAAAGGTACAGGCTATAGGTGGCAACTAGATCTTTTGGAGAAATAATTGCCTCATGTTGATGTATTCGAGGCCTTTTAGCCTAGTTTTCCTTCATTTCATCGCTAAACTGTTTTTTAATGCTTGATCTGCTTTTTGCCTTCAAAAATCATCATGCTATCTTTATCTATAATCTGCATGGTTTAAGTCTTTTAATCTTTCATGCTTTTGACTTAACCTTTGAACTTTAATCTCTCTGATACTCTTCATTAATATTCACTGTTTCTTCCATTTTGCTGGTGTACAGGTGGCTTTCTGCGCTGGAGGGTTTTGAATGAATGGTCGATGCTCATGACACGTCGCCTTAAACATGGAATAAACGCTTTTGTATCCCTTTTCTACATTTTTTTGAGCCTTCGATGATCGTCATCCTCGGCTCTTTGTCACTTTGCTTGACTGTGGGAGAGCCTACACATTTGGCCACCATTAAACCTGCAATTTGAAACATAAAACATTTATAAAAACCTGCGCTTGTGGATTTGACTGCTAACAGAGGCTCGGGGAGGGGTTACAAAGTGATGTAGAGGAAGGGATTATTGCAGGGAAGGGTCTATGAAAAAAACTAGGAAGAAACAGAGAAAATATTTGAATTTGGGCGCGAGTAGAGGCAAGGCGGTTTTGGGCGAAACCGACGGTTTTCACGTTGGCAAAGGGTGGTAAGCGGTAAAGGCCCATATGAACGCGATATGGCTCTGGAGGTTACATGTAACCCCAGAAAAACCACTTATTTCACGTTAAATATTCACGGAAGGGGGGTTAAACAAGTTTGTGTGCGATACAATCTTGGTCGTTTGATCTGCGAGGAGACATGCAGATCGACGATTGGCACGTCGCGCAATACAACACCGAGGCATGGGGAGAGGATGGAGTGGGGCCAAGGAGAGATGGTTTATGGGTCTTTGGATCGAGATCGATATGAATGGTTAAGATAAACTGTGGGGGGACTGAGGGGTATGGAAGGATCTGCAGGCCGGGTGCCTCTGTTGTAAATCTGGACCATCGGATGAAGATCTTTTGTGGTCAAAAGAGTCAACTGCGGGGGCACTCAAAGAGTTATTTTGTGTGTTGATAGTGACCATGGGAAAAAATAAGGGGAATCAATGCAAGCCGTTGGATCGGGGAGATGGACGGCTGCGATTAAGTCAGGGGATCGACAATCGGTGGAGAAGAGAGTCAGGGAAGGAGGAATTTGGAATTGCAATGTGCCGATGGCCGATGGGAGGAGCCATTGCGATGGATGGAGGAATGTTGGATCGATATCGAGATCAACGGTGGAGATTTACTCGAGGGATCACTTCAGCAGGGGGAAAAGGGTTAGGGGACAAGGGAACTGGGAAGTTTCGATGTGCCGATGCGATGAAGTGCCGATGAAGCGATGCGATGGCAAAGTGCGAGAGCCGTCGATATAAAAAATATCAACGACTGAGATGCAATCGGGATTTCACATCAGCGGGGGAAAAGAGAATGGGAATGAGGAAACACCGAAATGTTGATGGGCCGATGGGCTGATGGCCGTCAGATCTGAAGGATCGACGGTCAGGATTTTATCGGAGAAAGGTGCATAGAAGGGGACGTCGCGGAGCGAAATGAAAAATGCGAGATTGTGCTAGCTGTTGGATCTAAAAGATCAACGGTCTAGATTATATTGCAGATGCACAAGAAGAATGAATGGGGCAGAGGGAGGTAGAGAAGAGAAAGAGCGATGGTCGTTGGATCTGGGGAATGGACGGCCTAGATCTCATCGGTGGTTCGGCTATCGGAAGAAAAAAGGAAAAGGGAAGCAGAACTTAGAAAGTGCGATGTGTCGATCGTCGATGGGCTTAGCTCTCAGTCGTAGTGGCAATTCATATGGAGGAAAAGGGGTTAGGGCCTAAGCTGAAAAGCGCTTAAGGCCTTCTTTTAATAAAAGGTCATAAAAAAGGCCTAAAAAGTGGGTTTTTGAGCCTTTTTGAGGTTCTGATAGGATAAAAAAGGTGATTTTAAACCAAATAAAGGGGACTTATAAGGTTTAAAAGGGGATTTTGACGAAGTGAAAGAATAATTGAGGGGAAAATGAGGGAAAAATGGGGGAATGAAAATGGTGGAAAATAGGCTAAATGTTGTGAAACTAGCTCCAAAAAGAGAAGAAAAGAGATATCAACGCCTTAGAAATAAGCCACTTCGAGGGGGCAACCTCCAATACATTACATAATGAACAATTATTGGATGATTCAAATTACAAAACCTCCTTTCTATATATAGGAGTCCATGGGGCCCAATGTAATCCTAGTGGGGCCACAATGTAATCCTAGCCGACCTAACAATAATAATTTAAGGGCACAATAATAACAATATGGGGGTTACAAGGGTACAATAATAACAATAAGGGGTTACACTAACAACAATAAGGGACTATACTAGTAATATAGGGACCTAACATGCCCCTCTCCTTCAAAAAAGTGTTGTCCTCAATGCTTGAGTAGCTCTGGGTGCTTTCGTATAAAATTCTCATCCTCCCATGTAGAATCTTCAGTGGGTAAGTTCTTCCACTTGATGAGATACTCTGAAATTGATCGATTCCGTAGCTGTCGAGTTCTTGTTTCCATGACCACTTCAAGTTCCAATATTATTTTTCCTTCCTCATCAAGTTCTGGCAATATTGTTTGAACTGGAAGATTTTCACCTATAACCTTCTTTAAGCATGAAACATGGAAAACTGGATGTACTCGCGAAGAAGCAGGAAGCTCCAATTTGTATGCCATAGTACCAATCTTTTGCAACAACTTGTAAGGACCATAGTACTTTGGCGATAATTTATTATCCTTCTTAGCTTGCTTGAGGGACATTTGTTTGTATGGTTGTAGCCGTAAAATACCCAATCTCCTACATCAAAACTTCTCTCGCTGCGATGTTGATCTGCCTGTTGTTTCATTCGATTTTGTGCCAAATTCAGGTTATCCTTTAAGAGTTGGAGAACTTCTTGCTGATGCTCGATGTGATCTTCCACTGCTTGAACCTTCGAATTTTCCCTTAAAGATGATGTGATGGATGGTGGATGACATCCATAAAGTGCCATAAATGGGGTCATTTTTGCTGTAGTATGGAAGGAAGTGTTATACCACCATTCAGCGAGAGGTAACCACTTGACCCATTGTGTTTGTTTATCAGATACAAAACAACGAAGATATCCTTCTAAACATTTATTTACTATCTCAGTTTGACCATCGGATTGAGGATGATAAGATGAGCTATGAGCTAATTGAGTACCCAAACAAGAAAATAACTCTGTCCAAAAATTTCCAGTAAAACTGGGATCTCTGTCGTTCACAATAACCTTTGGGTTTCCATGTAGCTTTTGAATTGTGTCCATAAATGTAGTAGCAACTGTACTTGCTTTAAATGGATGAGATAATGGAAAAAAGTGTGCATACTTGGTAAGTGTATCAACTATCACCATGATGACACTCTTTCCTTCGGACTTAGGTAAACCTGTGATAAAATCCATTGAAATCTCCTCCCAACATTGACTTGGAATGGATAAAGGTTGTAGAAGACTTGGGGTCTTAATTGTCTCAACTTTATTCTGCTGGCAAACCAAACATTCCGCCAAAAAATTTTGAATATCAGATATAAGGCCATCCTAAAAAAATTCTTTCTTCACCCTGTGGTAAGTTTTTAAAAATCTCCTAAAGGAGAAGTGTGCAATTCCAAAAGAATCCTTTGTTTTAGTTGGGAATTCTTACAAAGATATAAGTGATATTCATACCATAAGGAATCATTTTTCCAAGTAAATGTATCAGATGTACTAGGATCTTGCTGCAACTTTTGAATGAGTGTCCACACTTTTTCTTCCTTCTTCCATTCATCTCTTGCTCCGGTTATCCAATCTAGTTGGATAATAGAAATGGCACAAAGAAATGCTTACACCTCTTCATTCTTTCTTGAGAGTGCATCTGCAACAACATTTAGCTTCCCTTTTTTTTTTTTTATTTCAAAGTCATAACCCAAAATCTTTGTGACCCATTTTTGCTGCTCTTCTGAAGATAATCTTTGTTCCAAAAATTGCTTAAGACTATCATGATCAGTTTTTAGCTTGAAGTGTCTTCCCATTAGGTAAGTTCTCCATTTCTTTAGTGCATGCAGTATTGCTAACATTTCCTTCCCATAAATAGGTTTCTATAAATACTTTCCTTTGGTTGGATGACTTTCAAAAGCAATGGTCCTTCCTTCTTGCATTAAAATAGTACCAATTCCATTTCCTCGGGCATCACATTCCACAATAAAGGTTTTTGTGAAGTATGGCATAGCTAAGACTGGTGCTAGGAACATTCCCTCTTTAAGATGTTCAAAGGCCTTAGTTGCTTCAGGAGTCCATGAAAATGAATATTTCTTTAATAATGTTGTTAGAGGTGCTACTATTCTCCCATAATTCTTGATAAACTTTCGATAATACCCTGTTAACCCGAGAAATCCTCGCAACTGCTTTATGGTTGTGGGGACTTTCCATTCCTTAATGGATTTAATTTTGTTAGGGTCTACCTTAACACCCTCGTGAGATACAATATGACCCAGATATTCCACCTCTTGTACTCCAAAGAAACATTTGGATGTTTTTGCATATAATTGTTTCTCCTGCAATAGTTTGAGCACCCTGTCAACATGTTCAACATGATCCTTCCAAGACCTGCTGTAGATTAGTATATCATAAAAAATACTAGCACAAATTTTCTAAGGAAGGGTTTGAAAATGGAATTCATCAACCCTTGAAATGTAGAAGGTGCATTGGTAAGGCCAAAAGGCATGACCAAAAATTCATAATGACCCTAATGAGTTTGAAATGTTGTTTTCAGAATATCTTGAGTCTTCATTCTAATTTGATGATACCCTAAACGAAGATCCAATTTGGTAAAATAAATTGCTCCATGTAATTCATCCAATAATTCATCAATCACAGGAATGGGAAATTTATCTTTAATGGTGAGCTTATTGAGCTCCCTATAATCTGGACACATTCGCCATAATCCATCCTTCTTGTGTACCAATACTACAGGAGCAGAGAAAGAACTTTGACTAGGTTGAATTATACCCGCCTCTAACATTTCTGCAATCATGCGTTCAATTTCGCTCTTTTGGAAGTAAGGATATCTATAAGGCCAGATGTTTGGAGGAACACTTCCTGGAATCAAATCAATAGCATGATCATGATCACGAATAGGTGGGAGTCCTTTGGGAGTTTCAAACACCTTGGAATGATTGTCCAAGACTTGTTGGAGATCTGCAGAAATAGATGATTTTGATGTTGGAACTTCTAGTGAGCATAATTGTGCAATTATGCCTCATTGTTATTTCTTTAGAAGCTTTTTCATGACATTAGAGCTTATTATCTTTCCTGGCTTCCCTACAATACCCCGTAATTCGACTTCCTTTCCTTCTGAAAAAAATTTCAAGAAAAGTTCTTGAAAATTAAAAGCTACCATCCCCAAAGATTGTAACCATTGTACTCCTAGTACAACATCAACACCTCCCACAGGAATGGAAAGCATTGGACTATTCAATACATATTTCCCCATGGTTATCTTGATATTATGGAATTTTCCACAGAAATTTATATTTCCTCCATTTGCAACCATCACTTGACATTCTGGTGCTGGGTATAGGAAACAATTCAATTTCTTGGCTACCTTACAATGAATAAAATTATGGGTACTACTTGAATCAATCAACACTATTACCTTTTTCTTCTTGATATGTCCTTATATCTTGAGAGTTTGAGGAGTGGTAATTCCTGCCAATGCATTACACGATATGGTTGGACTCATTTCTTCCTCTTCTTGGGTTGGTTCCTGGTCTATATCCTCTTCTTGTTCATTTTCTTCTTCCTCTTCATAATCTATGTAAAATAATTTATTCTCAGCACACTTATGACCTTTAGTGTATTTTCTATCACAACTGTAGAAAAGCCCTTTTTCTCTTTTTTATTCCAATTGTTGTGGTGTCAACCTTATAGGTTGTGGAAATCTAGGAGTAGCAACACTTCCCTCTTTATAGAAGTGAGTGGTAGGCTTCTTTGTCGCCATAATTTTACATTCAATTTTTCTTGCCAACCTGAATGCCTTCTGCAATGAATCAGGTTCCAAAACATGAACTTCATGTTGGATTTTATCCTTTAAAGTACCTATGAAGAGATCAATCCTGTGTTCCTCTGGAATATCAGTTACCCTTATATTTAATTTTTGGAAGTCCTCAATGTGCTCCCCCATTAAACCCTTTTGTTTGAGATTTATCAATTGGCTAAAGAAGGTGTTGCTCTTTGTATCCTCATAATGTGCTATCATTTCCTCCGTAAAAATTGACCAAGTAACAATTTTTTTATGGGAGCAAAGCCATCAATACCATACAAATGTATTTTGTTCTAAATTTAAAGTTGCAATGCATACCTTTTGTGTGTTTTGCACATTATGGAGATAAAAATATTGCTCCATCTGTAGTATCCATGTTACAGGATCCTTTCCATCAAATTTTCTCATATCCATTTTTGGAATATGGTGGTTCTTCCCTCCAACATTAGAGTTTATGAAATCACGATTAACATTTATTTTGTTATCATCATGAGTTTCCTCTACTATCTTTTCACCATTGGGAAATATTTCTTGTATCAACTTTGTCAAACCTTCCATGTATGTTTTTAGATCATTCTTCATGTTTTCCATCTTAGCTTCCATGTCATCCATCTTAGATTCCATGCTAGCTTCCATTCCATTCTTCAAACCATCCATGCCTTTCTTCAAACCATCCATCTTAGTTTCCACGCCTTTCTTCAAAACTTCCATGTCATTTTTTGTTGCTTTTTGTTGTAATTTTGATATGTCATGTTGCCATTCTTCATCTTCATGAGTCATAGTAGAGCCTTCTGAAGGCTTAATGGGTGTTGAATTATTTTTAGGGGCCATTTGAGAATCCAATAATGATATCTATTCTATAATATTCCCTTGGAATCAATTCAACTTGATTCTAAGACTTATGTAATTCGGAAAAAAATACACACCTTTTACTTGCTTTTGAGGAGCTCGATATTGAAATTGAATTATATCTACAATTGCGGATCCTCAATATCTGGAATTCAGCCTTGTAGTACCCTTTGAAGATTATTTAAAATGCCACAGGTCTGATCTGATTTGGATTCTTCAAGGAAAAGTTATGTCCAATCTCCCACAATGACCCAATTTTGGACTGGTTTAGTAGAGCGAAATTGTACGACTTGCCACGTGTCACTGGTTCCTCCTTTGATTCTAAAAATGATATAACAAAAACTACAGTCCATGTACTTGCGGCCACCTTTTACATAATTCTAATCTGATGCTAAGAGAGAGAGCTATGAATATTTTCCCACAATCACCTCTTTGAGATGAAATTCAGAAGCCTCAAAAAGCCCTAACTTCCACAGATCATATCTCCGAAAATATTGCGAACCAATATTTGAAAATTTGCGACGATGTTCCTTAGGATTGCAGCTTCACACTCTAAAAATTTTAGCTTCTGAACCTTCGTAGAAAAAAAATTATTACGAAAATACCACGATGACCTGTTTAGGTTAAATTCAGGAGCCTGCAAAATGACCTAAATTGCATAGATCATATCTCTGAAAAAATTGCGAACCAAGCTCTGAAATTTTGCGACGATGTTCCTCAGGATTTTGGCTTCGCATTCTAAAATTTTCAGATTCTAAACCTTCATAGAAAAAATATTATAGTGAAAATTCCACGATGACCTGGTTGGAGCAGCGAAACCCTAGAATCTCAAAGCTCTGATACCAAGTGTTGTGAAACCAGCTCCAAAAAGAGAAGAAAAGAGATATCAACGCCTTAGAAAGAAGCCACTTTGAGGGGTCAACCTCCAATACATTACATGAATGAAAAATTCTTGGATGATTCAAATTACAAAACCTCCTTTCTATATATAGGAGTCCATGGGGCCCAATGTAATCCTAGTGGGGCCATAATGTAATCCTAGCCAACCTAACAATAATAATTTAAGGGCACAATAATAACAATATGGGGGTTACAAGGGTACAATGATAACAATAAGGGTGTTACACTAACAACAATAAGGGACTATACTAGTAATATAGGGACCTAACACTAAAACAGGCTTCTTTTTGAAACAGAAGTGTGATATTTTTACAAGGCATAAATGAAGTTTTTAGTAAACTGATAGACTTAGGATAATGAAGGCTATGAGATTTCTAGAACTCACTATGTTTATGCAAATTTTGTTTCTAGAAATCTGATATTTTCAACTTAGTCATCTTTGGATAAGATCAAAATTATTGATGACTAACAGTGGCTCCACTTGGGGAGGACAACTGCCTTTCTAGGTGTCCAGAACCTTAGATTGTCAATCTCCTGGATTTTAGCAGACCAGTGCCTTATCCATTGAGCAGAATTTCTTTGTTTTCTTGCTGATCTTTCTTTTTAAAAAGACAAATTTTTGACAATATGAAATATATATTCCTTTCATATGATATCTCTACCTACCCAATCCTACTTTTCCTAGCATTTTTTCTTCTTTTAAGTGCATTTGAACAAGCAAACTCCTTTGACATTTTATTCTTTTATTGAAAGCATGAAACTAATCTAAATCTACCCTTATAAATTCTATGAGTTCATTTTAAAAATTTGAACTCATTAGCTTCTCTACCTAACTACTATCTTTTAGGATTAAGTTGTTTGACAGATCTTATTCTCTATATTTCTAAAATAGAAATCGAAATACAGACAAACCAGGATTAAACTATCTGATATGTTGTAAGACTATGGCATAAAAAAAAGCTGCACATAGACTGAAATTTACAGAAATTTAAAGCAAAATTGTGAAGGCTTAAGATTTGAAAATTACAAGCATCCTTCTTTCTTTCCATGACTCATATTTTGATATGTTTTGAGTCATCCTTTTTCTTTTCTCTTGGTTCAAATTTTGAGCATGTTTGAACCATTTTCCTCTACCTTTGGCTCAAGTTTTGGTCTGATTAGAGCCATTCTTCATCAAACTTATAGGTTCAGGATTTAAGCTTGTTTGAACCTCTGTTTTTCTATCCTAATCTAGTCTACTGATAAGCCAAGTTTAGACAGTTTGGAAAATCTTCTTCACTAACCTATCAGCAGTAAATTGAAATTTATCTAGTCATGATTAGGCTATATGACCAAATAACATTTTTTTTTCTCAGTAAGACTAATTCTATTAATATAAGAAATGTATAGTACAATCAAGCTTGCATGCAAGTGAAGCAGAAAAGCATGGGAGCCATAGGAGATAGGCTATCTACCTCACTCCTGAGAGATAATCAAGGATAGGGCTATAGAAAACATGAGAATACAAAAAAGCTAGAATTGAGTAGAGATAACTACCCTGAGTGGGCAGTTACTGCCACACGACATTTTTTGCCTTTTTTCTTGCTTACTTTGACCCAACCAGTGGAGTTTGGTTGAGCCATAACAATTTGTAGACTATTCTGCTCTGGCGGCGGAATATCCTTATCAGAATCTGAGGACGAGGATACATGAGAACGTTTCTGAGAAACCTGCGGGGGCAGAGGGGGCTGCCGGACTGACCAAGGGAGCTTCCTGTGGAATCTCTTCATTATGCTCATCTGCTTCGATTTCCTCCTCATCCGAACTAGAGGAATCTGTATCGTCCATAGGAGGGGGTGGAACACAAGGATTTCAGCTCTTAGATTTGGGTTTGCGTTTCAGAGTCTTCTTTTTGTCGAGGAACTGGGTACATGTACTCTGTAGGTGACCCGTTTGATGAAAATGGCGGCAATGGAAAGCTGTGTTCTCGTAATCCAAGGTTTGTGTCCAGTTGAAATCTCCAATATTGAGGTTGATCTGATCCGACAGTCCTTTGCTGATATCTATTTTTGCACATATTCTACCGTAGGTGTAGAGGCCATTTTCCTTTCTTGAGGAATCTATAGCTAGGTAGCGTCCTAAAGTGTCTCCAATGGCTATGAAGACAGAGATATGCCATAGATGTGCTGGAAGATTCGGGAGCCTGACCCAAATGGGAAGCTTGGTGATGACAGCTATAGAAGGGTCGAAGTCTGGAAAACAAGGACTGAGGAAAAGCCCAGCCGAGCCCCAGAACCAAGGGCCTCCCGTTAAGGCCTTCTAGCAGTCTTCATTTAAGTCAAAAACCACAATGAAGAATCCTTTAGAACATAAGTAGATCTTGCTTTTTTTTGTCCAATTGGTATGGATCCATTGGTATAGATCTACTGTGCGAGGCCATAGCCCATTAAATCTGCAAATGAGAGTGGATTCTGCAAATATCTGGTAGCGATCTTCAATCTCAGGATGAGAGATATTGATAGAAGCTATTTCTTCTGATTTGTCTACCAGAAATGGCTTTGGAGCCATGGTTGGTTGAGCCACTTTCGAAGGGGACTGTGGGTGGGCAGCTTCTTTGTGGACTGCATCTTTGTACGAGAAAGACGGGCCAGAGGAGGTTTTCCCCATGAAACCTCCTCTTAAACGAAAGGTAGCCACAATAGAAGCATCCTTATGAATATTGTAAAAGGAGAGGGAAAGGGGATTCATAAGTTTCTTACCCTTATATAGAAATCTTAGGTAAGAGGATGGGATCCCCAGCTGGCTTCTGAGTTTTTGCAGAAGATCCTATACGAGATCTGATGCACACACCCATTGCATCAGAGTCTTGCCCGAGAGTTTGACTTGGATCTAAAATTCATGTGCTTCTTCAGGCAGATCTGACTGGTTCAAGAAAGGAGTCTGCTTCCCACAAACAGCGGACAGATCCATGTCCTAATTCGCCAGTATTTGAGCAATGTCCAAAGCTGGACGAGGGGCATAATTGCAGTCAATGAGAATTTCCAGCCTTGGAACCTTTGCAGGCCTATCAAGTGGGTTCGAGAAGCAGATCCACAACATGCATACGCCAGAGAAGAGATCTGTGGGATCTACAGGGTTTCTCCTATTTGCATTGAGAGAAACTATGAGAGTGGCGGCATTAGAGCCGTCTGGAATATTTGCCTGAAAAACAGCCATGCAGATGGCGTTAACATCTGTGCCCAGGGGAGCACTGTGCATGGGCTTGCAAGGGCTCGCAATCTGTAGATTCAAGGCTGCTACCTAGTCAATGAGTTTGGCCAGCGTAGGTGTCTCTGCAAACCAGTTTGGCAAGTTCGAGAGGCAGACTCGCTGTTGGCTTTCTGCAAAAGTGAGATCTGTGGAAACTCCAGAATGAGTCTCTGTTGCGTAGCAAGTAGCTGTGAAGGCGGTGGTTCCAAAGCCGTTTGAAGCCGTTGCATGAAATGTAGCCCCCCAAACGGTGGCGTCATCGTGTCCATGGATATCCCTGTGTAGGAGCCTGCAATCGTGCAGATTCAAGTCTTCAAACTGATTCAAGAGCAGAGGGCAGCCAGCCCTCTGAGCGGCTGAGTCGGTGCAAACCAGAGAGGCCACGCTGCAAACCCTAAGCATCTCTTTCACCATCGCTCCCTTGTGCCCTTCGTGTCGCTATGACCAAATAACATTGTTCTTTTAAAGTAATGGAATTTAGACTTGCACACTTTCATATTTTTCTCCTTCTTTTTTGGTATGGGGTTGTACCTTTCTTCTTTTATTTTTGCCCTCTTTTCTCTTTTCTATTGTTTTTTGGATATTTTTCATTTTTCTCATGCAATGATATGTACAATGGATAAAAAAATTTGAAGCTAAGACTCTTGATAGAAGTAGTGCTTCAACATCCTGCCATTGAAAAGACCTACAAACATATTTTCTCCATTCAACTCTTGCAGAAAGAATGCATTATGACCCCTTATAGAATGAATGATGTAGGGCCCTTTCCACAAATTCTCAAGATTACCATGTTTTACCTTTTCTTCCCTTCTAGAATCCCACTTTAGAACTATATTTCCAACTTGGAAATCATTTTCTTTAGTCCTTTTGTCAAATAATTTCTTGATGCTTTCTTGGATTGTTTGTGTTCTCTTGTACACTTCCTCTTTGGATTGTTGTAAATGAATGGTCTGATTGATTCTCCTTTGCATATCATTCTCTTCAGTTTGTACTTATTGAAGGAGTTTCATGAATGGAACTCCTAGAGATGTTGGGAAAATTGCATCCATGCCATAAACCAGCTGATAGGGGGACATATTCATAGATTTCTTGGTAGTTAATCTGTCAGCCCATAAGGCATGAATAAGCTTACTATGCCATGATTTCTGATTCTACTCCAACATTTTTTTGATAATATTGAAAAGATTTTTTTTGGAGGATTCAGCTAATCCATTTCCTTGGGGATAGTAGGCAGTAGAATGACCCAAGGTGATATGGTATTTATGGAAGAAGTCAACCATTATTTTAGACTTGAAAGAAGCAACATTATCTGTGATAATTTTTCTAGGACAACCAAATCTGGATAGTATGTTGGTTTCAAGGAACTTGATAATGACAGAGTCAGTAGCATTCCTAGAAGGTATGGCTTCTATCCACTTGGTAAAATAATCAGTGGCAGTGAGGATCCACTTATGTTGGGCTAAAGAAGATGGGTGGATTTCCCCAATGAATTCCAAGCCCCATTGTTGAAAGGGAGCCTCCACACTGATGGGATGTAAGGGTAAAGGTAGGATTTTTCTCTTGCCATCAAAAATTTGACACTTATGGAAAGACATGACATGTTTCCGAGTGTATGGGAAAAGGGTGGGCCAATAGTAACCAGATCTGAGGATTTTATTTGCTGTAGTCTTCCAATAAAGATGTCCTCCACATTCTCCCTCATGCAACTCATGCATGATTTTTCCTGCATCAATCTCAAGCAAACATTTAAGCAATATTCCAACAACATGTTGATCAGCGGTTGTCATTGATGTCAACCCAAGCAGCACCAAGGGCTAACCCAATATTGCATGGGAATTTTGACCTACCAAATCAATATATTCCAGGTCAATAATTATTTTTATGGTTTCTACTTGTCGATATGTTTCCGTTGATATATGGCACACCATGTAATTGTTCACGGTTTGAGAGATATTCATGTTTGAAGTTTGTACCCCCATTTAGTGGGAAAAAACCCCATGGGGTTGGGGCATGGGTCATTGAAAAGTCATAATTAATATTTTTGATGCTCCTAAAATCCCTCCCACGTTCACTTGTTGAAGCCCCTCTCAACTTAAGCATTCATATAAATTGTGATCTTCATTTCCTCCTTATGCAAGGGATTCGACCATCTAAAACATGTCATCTTGGAATTTTTGCTTTAACCTTTTTTCTACAAAGGTTAAAAAGCTGAAATTTTTATGAGGCAAAGAAGAAATCCTGAGGAAGGTGCAGTAAAAATTTCAGATCAAGATGTGAAACATTTTTGGATATATGATCTGTGTAAGTCAAGTTTTTTGCAGGCTCCTAAAATTCATCTCAAAGAAGTGACCTTGGTAAATTCATCATAACTCTCTCTTTGAGTATCGGATTGGAATGCCATAAAAAGTGACATATAGTGCACAATCTTTAATTTTCTCTCTATCAATTTTAGAAACAATGACACGTGGCATGCCATACAAATGCGCTCTGCTAAAACAATCTATAATTAGGGCATTGTGAGAGATTGGGTATAACTCTCTCTTCAAGAATCCAAATTGGGTTAGACCTGTGGCATTGGAAATATGACTCAGAGGACTACTACAAGACTGAAAATCAGATATTGAGGATTTGAAATGACAGAGATACACCAGATTCAATATCGAGCTCCTAGAAGGCAAGAAAAATCTAGATCATGTGTTTTCAAGGGTTGCAAAGGACCAGAATTTCTACGGCAAAAAAGCAAAGAAAGGTGCAGCATAGGGTAGCATGACAAGAGCAACAACCAAAGTGCATAACAACAGCAAGAAGTTCATCATATGAAGTCTTCAAGAGGGCAGCACTGCATACAATCATTGTAAAGGTATCATTGTACTTAGTCATTGTAAATACATTATTGTACAAATTGTACTAGTATCTATCTGCCAAGGGTTGAAGAGGCGGTGTTGGGAGGTCTAGGATCATCATTAGGTGGTTGTGTCAAAGTTGGGGTTATGGTCTAGTATATCTTCTTCTTCTACATCATTCTATATCATTGTAAAGTGGACCATTTTCCCTGGTACCGGAGTCCATTCTTCTTTTATTCTTCTATAGGGTGGTAGGGTGGTGCTAGGGTGAGTTGTAGCTCATTGGGTGTTGGGGCATCTGTTCAGTTGACTACTGAAGAATCTCGGGAATTGGAGTGTCCATCCAGTGGGAGCTGGAGAAGAATGCTTTTCTATATTCTAGGAAGTTGGAGCTTTATTTTCAATTGGAGTTTAATATTAAAGAATTATTAGAAAAGCATTAGGTGGTTTTTGTCCCGGAGTGGGTTTCCACCTTAAAAACTGTGTACATTTGTGTTCCTCTTGTTTTCTGCTATCATTGTACAAACACTGATAATAATTGAAGATTAATTAATGCTCTAATTGAAAGGAATACTAATTCACCCCCCCCCCCAGTATTTCCAACAATTGGAATTAGAGCTTGGTTCCTTCAATAGCAGTTTAATAGCTGGAAGGAGGTCAAGGAGCATACCAAGAATGGTGTACCTCTATTCAATGAAAATAATTTTACACTCTGAAAAGGAAGAATGGAGGTCTATCTCTTGGCGCAAGGCTACGAAGTATGGGACACTGTTCAAAATGGATTTACATCAACCGCGGATGAACAAGGTAAGAAGAATTTGGTAAATGATGCAAAAGAAAAGAATATTATTATCAGTGGACTTATTGAATTTTCTTATCATAAGGTGTTGGGTTGTAAAACCACCAAAAATGTATGGGACAAGCTTGAGAATATATATGCAGGTGACTCAAATGTCAAAGAAGCAAAGCTTCAAATCTATAGAGCAAAATTTGAGCAACTTAGAATGAAAGAAGATTGCAACATTGCTGCATAATTCCAATACGTTGATGAAATAACCAATACTCTGGAAGGATTGGGAGAGCCAGTTGACGAGAAGACTATTATACGGAAGATTCTTAGAACGTTACCAGGGAGATTCAGCCCAAAGGTATCAGTCTTAGAATATAGTGCAAATCTGGACAAACTCAGCAAGGAAGAATTACATGGAGTTCTCATAGCATATGAAATGAGACTTGATGAAGAAAAGGGTACTTCAAATCTAGAAATTGCGTTCATTACATCTAAGAAAACCAATAAGGACAAACAACCTTCAATTGAAATGACATGCACCTGCAAGTGTGAAGAAAAGGGAGATGATGGAGAAGGTCTTTCAGATGAAGAATATGCTTACTTTACGAGAAAACTAAAACCTGGTAAGGGAAAATTCAAAGGTAAACTTCCATTGATATGTTTAGGTTGTGGTGAGGTTGGGAATTTCGTAGCAAAATTTCCAAAAAAAAGTGATGGAAACTCAAAAGGAAAGAAAGGCTTTAAGAAATTCAACAAGCAAGGAAAAAATAAAGGATCCAAAAGGAACTTTCTCTGTAAAGAAGATAGCTCCTCATCTGATGAAGAAAGTGACAGAAAAGAAGAAGCCAATGACAAAGTATTGTTTATGGCCAAGCACAATAAACAAGAAGTATCAAACAATGAAGAAGAAGGGTTGACCATAGAAGAATTTTATGAGGAGGCAATCAAGCTTATAAAAGAGCTCAATGTTGAGAAGATCCATTCCAACACTCTTGAAGAACAAGTTCAAGGTCTCAAAATTGAGGTTGAAGAACACAAATGTATTGAAGAGTCACTTCAAAAGAAGTTGGAAGAAAGCAATCAAGAAAGGGAAGCATTAGAAGCCGAAGTAGTCTCGATGCGTAAGGAATTGAAGAAGGGAAAAACTGTCCAAAACTATGCCAACAGCTCAAGGGCATTGGAAGAACTCATCAACAATCAACGGTCTTACAACGACAGAACTGGCCTCGATTACAAAGAAGAAGAAGCAGGACCTTCTACAAAAAAATACAATGAACCTATGAGATCTGACATACATGAAGACTTCATTGGACAAGATTCGCAAGCAGATCCTTGGAAGACGATTCCTCGACGAATATTTTCATCCAGGTACCAACATATTTTTCATGGCTATTGTTATTCATGTGGAAAATTTGGTCATAAAGCTATAGAATGTCGCACATACCCTATGAACCAATACAATTCCAAGAGATTCTTCAAATATAAACCTCCCAGGGCTCAACAAAACATCAATAGATTTTAAAATTTAAGAAATAATATGGAATGTTACAAATTTCAGAACTTTGGACACATAGCCAGAGACTGCAGACTTGAAAATCCTCTAGAAGAATCTTCGAAGCCACAGAATGAACAAACATGGAAGAAGAAGAAGACTGATAATTGTGCTCTCGCTCTCAAGGCTCAAAAAAAGAAATATGTGTGGTATTTTGACAGCAGTTTCTTAATGCATATGACTAGAGATAGAAGGAAATTTGTATCTCTAAAAGAGAAGAAGGATGGAACCATATCCTTTGGAAATGATGGATCTTCAAATGTTATAGAATCAGGTACCATCACTCTCGGAAGAAAAGATGTTATAGCCAAGAATGTTCTATTGGTAGAAAACATGAATCACAATCTGCTCAGTGTTGGAAAAATGCGTGATCAAGGACACACAATGATATTCAACTCCACAAAATGTGAAATCAGGAAAGGCAGGTATGGTAAAATTGTGGCTACAACAAGTTGAGCTCCAAACGACATATATGTTCTGGATGAAGCAACTAAAGCATGTCTACTAGCTAAAGAAGATGAAATTTGGTTATGGCACAAACGAATGGGTCACATAAACTTTGAAAATATTGTCAGGATAATCAAAAAGGAAGCAGTATGAGAAATGCCGAAAATCTTAAAACCTTCCAACACACTATGTGAGGCATGTCGGCATGGCAAGCAGACAAAATTCGAATTTAGAACAAAAGAACACTTTTCATGACATCCATTGGAACTAATACATATTGATCTATGCGGTCTTGTGAGAACAAAATGCTTAGACGGAGAATTATATTTCATGTTGATGATAGATGACTATACCAGGATGACAGCCGTCAGTTTCCTAAAGAAAAAAATTGAAGCATTTGAGTGCTTTAAGATCTACAAGGAGTTGGTTGAAAATGAAACTGATTTGAAAATAAAGTGTTTAAGATCAGATAATGGTGGAGAATTCACTTCCAAATTATTTCAGCAATATTGTGACGAAAATGGAATAAAAAGGCAATTTTTAACAGCACAAACACCTCAGCAAAATGGAGTTACTGAAAGAAAGAATAGAACTGTACAGGAAATGGGTAGAACAATGTTGAAGGACTCAAAATTAGACAAAAAATTCTAGGTTCAAGCAATTGATACAGTAGTCTTCATTATCAACTGAAGTCTTCTCAGAAATAATTGCAACAATACTCCATATGAATTATGGAAAGGAAAACGAGCTAATGTAAAATATTTCAGAATCTTCGGAAGCAAATGTTATATCAAAAGAGAAGATCAAAATTTGGGTAAGTTTGAATCACGTGTTGATGAAGGTATCTTTGTTGGTTACTCACGCAAAATAAAGGCCTATAAATGCTATAATCTAAGAAGAAAATAGATAGTGGAGAGCATAAATGTTACATTTGACGAATATGGTGTTCTAGTGAGTAATGATGAGGATCTAGAATCTTTGAAACTTGAGATAGAGGCTGAAAAAGACACAGATAAAATTGTAGAACAAGAAGCAACTATCAACGAGGAAGAAGTAAACAATTATCATCAAGATATACAAGAACAACAACAAGAAGCTCCTCCAAGGAGAAAAAAAGAGTGGATTCAAAAGAACCATCCATCAAATCAAATCATTGGTGACATAAATGAAGGTCGACAGCTTCGTTCATCACAACAAGCTCACGTTGCTTTTCTAGCAACCTTTGAGCCTAGTAGTTTTGAGGAAGCCAGCCAAAATGAACATTGGGTAGCAGCTATGAATGAATAATTGGATCAAATTGAGAAGAATAACACCTGGGAATTAGTTCCATGACCAAAAGATAAAAATGTCTTTGGGACTAAATGGGTGTTCAGGAACAAATTGAATGAAGATGGGTAGGTTACCAGAAACAAAGCAAGATTGGTTTGCAAAGGCTATGCACAAGTGGAAGGAATTGATTTCAACGAAACATTTGCACCAGTTGCCAGAATGGAAGCCATCCGAATGTTTCTTGCCTATGCATGTTCAAGAAAAATCAAAGTCTACCAAATGGATGTTAAGTCAGCATTTCTGAATGGAGAATTAGAAGAAGAAGTTTACATCGAACAACCTGAAGGTTTTCTACTATCACAAAAAGAAGACTATGTCTACAGGTTAAAGAAGGCTCTATATGGTCTCAAGCAGGCTCCCAGAGCATGGTATGCTCGTCTTGATGGATATCTACGTCAACAAGGGTTCAATAAAGGTACTATTGATAGAAATCTTTATGTACAAATAGATAAATATAATTTAACAATTGTTGAGGTATATGTAGATGATATAATATTTGGTAGCAATGATGATCGAGTAAGTAAGAAATTTTCTACAAAGATGCAAAGTGAGTTTCAGATGTCTTTACTTGGTGAGCTGACATACTTCTTAGGGCTTCAAACATCTCAGCAAGAGAAAGAAATATTTATATGTCAAGCCAAGTACAACAAGGAAATGCTCAAGAAATTCAAAATGGAAGATTGCAAACCCGTCCTTACTCCAATGGTAACAGGTTGCAAATTGAGCATAGACGACTCATCTAAGGATGTGGATCAGAAGTTGTACAGATCTATGATTGGTAGTCTTCTATATGTAACAGCCTCTCAGCCAGATGTTATGCAAGCAGTTGGAAAAGTAGCAAGATTCCAAGCAGCAACAAAAGAATCACATATTATTGCCATCAAAATAATTCTTTGATATCTAAAGGGCACAAAAGAATATGGCTTGTGGTATCCCAAGGGTAAAAATCTCATTATTCAAGCCTTTACAGATGCAGATTGGGCAGGAAGCATTGATGATCGTAAGAGTACTAGTGGAGCAACATTATATGTAGGTGGTTGTCTCGTATCATGGTTGAGCAAAAATAAAACTTCAATCTCGTTATCTATAGCAGAAGCAGAATACATGACAGCAGCATCATGTTGTACTCAAGTCCTTTGGATGAAAAAAACTTTTCAATATCTTCAAGTACAATTCAGTGAGCCTATTCCCATATTCTGTGACAACACTAGTGCCATCAGCATCTTGAAGAATCCTATCATGCATTCAAAAACAAAACACATTCCAATCAAATATCATTTTGTTAGAGAACAAGTCGCTGAAATAATATCAAACTTGAGTATGTTTGTAAAAAAGAACAAATTGCTGATATCTTCAATAAACCTTTACCTCGTGAAGCATTTGAATATCTTCGTCAAAAGCTTGGTATTCTCCCAAGTTCTCATTAGATTTTCCTTTTTCAAGAATATAAAGCGGGAGTGGAAGTGTGTATAGATCTGCAAGACGATTGTGTGTCAGCGGGAGTGGAAGTGTGTACAGGTCCACAGGATGGTTGTTTTTCAGGGGGAGTTACCCTTTTCCATTGATTTCAAAGGGGGAGAGAATGTTGTAGGAAGAGGTGTCATGATCGCAGGGGGAGTACTTGTGTTGCCATCAATGCCAAAGGGGGAGATTTTTTATCAGCAATTGTCATTGATGTCAACCCAAGCAGCACCAGGGGCTAACCCAATATTGCATGGGAATTCGGCCTACCAAATTAATATATTCTGGGTCAATAATGCTTTTGATGGTTTGTACTTGTCGAGATGTTTCCATTGTTATATGGCACGCCATGTAATTCTTCACGGTTTGAGAGATATTCATGTTTGAAGTTTGTACCCCCAGTTAGTGGGCAAAAACCCCATGGGGTTGGGGCATGGGTCATTGAAAATTCATAATTAATATTTTTTGTGCTCCTAAAATCCCTCCCACGTTCACTTGTTGAAGCCCCTCTCAACTTAAGCATTCATATAAATTGTGATATTCATTTCCTCCTTATGCAAGGATCCGGCCATCTGAAACAGGTTATCTTGGAATTTTCGCTCTAATTTTTTTTCTACAAAGGTTCAAAAGTTGAAATTTTTATGAGGCAAAGCTGAAATCCTGAGGAAGCTGCAGTAAAAATTTCAGATCAAGATGTGGAACATATTTGGAGATATGATCTGTGTAAGTCAAGGTTTTTGCAAGCTCCTGAAATTCATCTCAAAGAAGTGACCTTGGTAAATTCGTCATAACTCTCTCTCTGAGTATAGGATTTGAATTTTGTAAAAAGTGATGGATATTTCACAGTCTTTAATTTGTGCTCTATCAATTTTAGAAACAAATGAAGAAACAGTGACACGTGGCACGCCGTACAAATGCACTCTGCTGAAACAGTCCATAATTAGGGCATTGTGAGAGATTGGGTATAACTCTCTCTTCAAGAATCCAATTTGGGTTAGACCTGTGGCATTGGAAATATGATTTAGAGGACTACTACAGGACCGAAAATTAGATATTGAGGATCTGAAATGACAGAGATACACCAGATTCAATATCGAGCTCCTAGAAGGCAAGAAAAAGCTAGATCATGTGTTGTCAAGGGTTGCAAAGGACCAGAATTTCTATGGCAAAAAAGTAAAGCAAGGTGCATCATAGGGTAGCATGACAAGAGCAGCAACCAAGGTGCATAATAGCAGCAAGAATTTCATCATATGAAGTCTTCAAGTGGGCAGCACTGCATACAATCATTGTAAAGGTATCATTGTACTTAGTCATTGTAAATACATTATTGTACAAATTGTACTAGTATCTATCTGCCAAGGGTTGAAGAGGCAGTGTTGGGAGGTCTAGGATCATCATTAGGTGGTTGTGTCAAAGTTGGGGTTATGTTCTAGTATATCTTCTTCTTCTACATCATTCTATATCATTGTAAAGTGGACCATTTTCCTTGGTACGAGAGTCCATTCTTCTTTTATTCTTCTATAGGGTGGTAGGGTGGTGCTAGGGTGAGTTGTAGCTCATTGGGTGTTGGGGCATCCGTTTAGTTGACTACTGAAGAATCTCGGGTGTTGGAGCGTCCATCCGGTGGGATCTGGAGAAGAATGCTTTTCTAGATTCTAGGAAGTTGGAGATTTATTTTCAATTGGAGTTGAATATTAAATAATTATTAGAAAAGCATTAGGTGGTTTTTGTCCCAGAGTGGGTTTCCACCTTAAAAAATGTGTGCATTTGTGTTCCTCTTGTTTACTGCTATCATTTTACAAACACTGATAATAATTGAATATTAACTAATGCTCTAATTGAAAGTAATATTGATTCGCCCCCCCTCTCAGTGTTTCCAACACAACATTCTTCCAATATAAAACCCCATCTAATATGCAATAATTTAAAGCCTTATATTTCAAGAATCTAGCTTTAGTCTTAGACAGAGAGGGAGGGGTATTCAGATAAAGCAGCACATATATGATATCAACATACCAAGGTGAATTCACAAAATTTTCTTCAATAAATGGAGCTATGAATTCTTCTATTTCTTCCAAAATATCAACCATATTCATATCTAGTGCTTGAAAGTTTGACTTAGCCATGAGTTTTGCTAATCCCTTACCTTTGATTAGTTTGGTGGGCCTGATTTCTAAGTCATATTATAGAATAATAGAAATCCATTTTCTCCTTTTACTGTCAGGGTCTTGACTTAGAATATCCTTGACAATTGTGTGCGGGACAAAAGCAATGATATGAGAATGCAAAATATAGACTCTAAAGTATTTTAATGCTTTTACGAATGCTAAGGCTTGTTTCTCCATGATGTTATACTTGAGTGGAACATCTCTCAATGCCCTACTAAAAAAGGATATTGGTTGTTCTTTCCCCCTGATATTCTTTTGCAGTGATACTGCAGCTATTATATGTTCTGATGCAAAAGAAAAGATATAGAAATCTTTGGTAAAATCAAGACTAATAAGAACTGGTGTTTGGGTTAGAGTTTGTTTTACCAGTTCAAATGATTGTTTATCTTGTGTTGTCCATTTAACACCTATCTCTTTCTTTAGCATATTTGTGATACTTCTTAATATTTTAGCAAGGTTGGGGATGAATCTCCTTAAAAACATTATCTTCCCAATGAAAGATTGTAATTCTTTGAGGTTTCTAGGATGGCTAATTTTCAATATGCCATCAATCCTTTTAGGGCCTACTTTGTTTCCCTCTTCAGAAATTATGTGGCCAAGAAGCTTTCCTTCTTTGAGACCAAAGAGTTTCTTTTTGGGATTCAAAGATAAGCCATATTTCCTACATTTCTCAAAAACTTTCTTTAAATGAATCAAATGTTCTTCATCAGTTTTGGAGAAAACAGTAATGTCATTAAGGTATATGATTATAAAATAGCCTATGTCTTTTGAGAAGGCTATGTCCATGGCCCTTTGGAAGGTGGCCCCTGCATTCATTAAACCAAATGGAATTTTTTTTGGAATCACGATTGTTGTTAGACAAAAATCCGTAGGCGTTAGTCTATGTTACAATCGCCAGAGTTAGGATCCACGAGAGGCAGTTAGTCCATGTCGAGAAACACATGGGGAGCATTGAACCCAATGTCCAAAAATCTCCCCCCAACGCAAGCCGGGTGAGTTTCGAACTCGAGACCTATCGCTCTGATACCACTTGTTGGAATCACGATTTCCATTAGACCAAAACCCCCAGGCGTTAGTCTCCATTACAATCACCAGAGTTAGGATCCATGAGAGACGGTTAGTCCATGTTGAGAAACACACAGGGAGTGTTGAACCTAATGTCCAACAATTTTGACCCCAAGGTGTAGTAAAAGCAGTTTTATGTTGATCACTTGGGAGTACTAACACCTGATTGTAACCTGAGAACCCATCCAACATTGAAATTATTTTAGACCCAATGACCCTTTGTAGTATATGATCCATTTTTGGCAAGGGATAGTTATCTTTAACGGAGGCTCTATTTAGATTCCTGAAATCAATGCAAAGCCTGATTTCCCCAGTATTTTTCTTGACAGATACTAAGTTGGAAACCCATTTTGAATATTTGAGGGGAGCTATGATCCCAGCATCATACATTTTCTTGATTTCTTTCTCAACTAAAGGCAACAAAACAGGGTTTATCCTTCTGAGTTTTTGTTTGAAAGGTTTTTGATTTTCCTTAAGAGGAATTTTGTGTTGAATGATGCTGGTATCATATGATTTTAGATCCTTGTATCCCCATGCAAACACATCTCCAAATTCTTTGAAAATTTCTATGTATTGCAGCTTGATATGGGCTGGGAGAGTGCTCGATAACTTAATCATTTTGGGTTCTGCTAGGCTGCATATGTTATGTTCTTCTACATTTGTTTCTATAGGCTCCATTCTTGGTTCTTTGGCCACATCATTGAAATCAAAAAGGTGCTCTAATGGTGTAAGGCTTCTTGGAATTGTATCATTTTTACATTGTAAAACTTTCAGGTCATTTTGGTTTGTATTGTCAACTATTTATGCCTTAAAAAGATGTTTGAATTGATTTATATTAGCAGAAAATGGCAGGTCTGTTTCAGAGATTTGTTCTTGGTTTAAACAACTTTCTTCAGGATTGATGTTTGGTGTTGGTAAAGCAAAATATTACTTGATTTTAGGAAATCATCTATGTGTTTGTCATCTTCAAACACTTGCCAATAGTCTTCATTGTCAGGTACTGCAGGTCTGTTTTTATTCTTTATATTAAATTGTTCATTTATCTGTGGTATTTGGCAATTACTAGCAGAAAAGGCAATTTTATTTGCTAGATGATTTTGAGATCTTGGGATGAAAATGAGTTCATATTTTTCAAAGTTTTTAGGAGATCAAGGGAAGTATTTCGATATTCTCTGAGTCTTGGGTTCTTAGTTGAATATTCCCCTTTAATTTGTCTAATTATTAGCTCGGAATCTCCTTGGACTGATATTTTCTTGACTTCTAAATCTCTGAGCAAATGTAGGCCAAGGAGGAGGGCTTCTTATTCAACAATGTTGTTTGTGCATGGAAAATCCAGTTTATAGGAATATCCTTGGTTTGTATTGTGTATCCACACACCTGCCCCTGCACTTGTTCTGCTACAAGAGCCATCAAAGCTCATTCTCCAAGGTGTTTCTGTCTCATTTTCATTTTGTTTCTGCTGCTGAAAGCTGTTGAAGTTTGGGTTGTTTTGTGTTTGAATGGAGGGTAGCTTTGACTGTTCTGGTGGACTAACTTCTTCTTTGTTTCCTTTTTCCTGTTGACTAATTTCATCTTCATTAAATAATATAAAGAAATCTAAGTTTGAATGGATGGAATACACAGGAATTTTTTTTGGCCTATCTATGTTGTTCACCATGTATTTCATATGAGACTCTCTGCATAATCTTCTAGTTTGGCTAAACACTGGGATGGTGGCATAGGACATGTCCATTTGAAGGCTCCCCTAAAGTTTGGCTCCCCATGATCTAGATAAAAGCATGCCATACTTAGGGGGAATGTCAGCTACCACTATGTCCATGACTAGACCTTTAGCAGGAATCTGTGCCAAATTGACACATAAATATTTGATTAGGCCCAAGCATTTGACCCTGCTTGAATCAAAGGAATACAAGTCCTTATATGGTTCAGTAATTTCCAAGCCTAAGCTTTCATTACTACTTTGGGAATAATGTTATGTGAAGCTACAGAGTCTAACATGGCATTGTGTAAGATCTTATCATGTATAATCAGGCTAACATAGAAGGGAGGGACAACCCCTTCTTGGTATTTTCCTTCAACTTCAGGACCAAATAATAATTCTGGTTTATCATCTATGAATTTTAAAGTATCAGTGTCACTACCTATATTCAAAGCTTTTAGAACTTGATTTTTATATACATCCCGAGTTACTAGTTCAGCTAAGGGTATGGTGATTTTGATCTTGGCAATTCCCCCTTCAAGGCTGAATGGAACTATTGTTCTTGACATATTTAGATCTATTTTGTCATTTACAACTCTTTCAGCAATCCTGATTTGATGAAATTTATTTGGACTGTTATTTGGGATAGATTTTTTAGGGCCACTAGCTGAAGTACTAAGGCAGCTTTGTTCAACACTTTGCTGACTATTTTTGTCTTTATTTAGATCAATTTTCTTGGCCATAGTGTTGGTGTTGCTGGTTGTATTCTTAGGTTGATTTTCTGAAGTTTTCCTAACAACAGTACTAGTGTTTTTGTCATTGGAAATGTCTAGGCTTCCTTTGCTTCTAAGATTATATTGTTTGTGTACTCCATGATTGCATTTTCAAACCCCAATCTGTAATATTCATAATCTTCATGGTTGTTTTCAATTTGTTCTGAGGAGAAGAATCCTTGTTCTTCTTTAGTGAGAAAAAAATATGTCTCACTGTCAGATCCTATTAATTTTACATGATTTTCTTCTAACCTTTCAACTTCCCTTTCTTCTTCTTGATCAACATAGTTTTGTTGAAAGGGAGGCCTAATCTGTTGGTCATTGTCTCTTTGCCTATCTTGATTAGGGTCTTTTCTGAGATTTGGGTTTCTATTTCTGTTTTGGGGGTTGTTTTGGTTTTCTCTAGGAGGCACTCTATCATTCAGATTTATATTTTCAAGCATCCTCTCCATTATCCTTACTAGGTTATCAATTTTTGCATCAAATGATGAGGTTGATGCCATTGTTTCATCTTTGTATGTAACTCTTTTTTCTACTTTCAACCTAGCTCTTTTCTCAATTAGATTTTCTTCTACACCTAAGGCTCCCCTCTGCATATCTTCTAAAGTTGAGGGGTCTCTTTCTCTTAGCTGGTATGCCATTTTAGGATCAAAACCCTATGAGAATTTAGCTAAGGCTAGGCCTAGTGGAGGTTTCATGTCTGGGGGAAGCACATTGTAAACACTATTGAATCTAGTGCAATAGTCTTGGACACTTTCCCCAATGTTTCTTTTGAGGTTGGTATATTCTAAAAGGATTTGGAGAGGGTTCTTCCTAATTTCCCATTTGTTTATGAATGTTTGATATAAAGAAGGGAGATCATTTATGTTGTGAGGAGTTAAGCCTTTAAACCATTTATTGGCTTCTCCTCATAAAATTTGGGCAAATATTCTCATCTTAATGGTCTCTTCTTCTATTTCCATGTAATCAAAAGCATCATTCATTCTGTCTACATGCTGTTGGGCAGTAGTAGGTCCATTTTCAGTGAAATGGGGAATTTTGGATTGGTAATCATTGCGTAAAGGAACCAGAGGTTGTGGTAACACTAGTGGATCATACCATGCTACCATGATAGGAAATAATGGGGGATTTACAAGAGGTGTATTTACAAGAGGGAAAGTGGGCTGAGTTGGAGTGCTTTGAATAGTGTATGTGTGTACGGGAGTAGAAGAAACACTTGGACCAGCAAACTTATGATGATCATATTTGTTATGGAAGGAGTTGAAATGATGGAGAAGCTAAGAATCAGGTGGAGTAGAAGGTGAAGCTTCTCTGCTAAAGCTCTGTTGCAAATCTATGGTTTCAAAATCAGCTTGGTGTAAATCACTTTGAGACTTATTTCTAAATAGGTTCTTTGTGTGAGGTAAGTCAAAGTGAGGATCTTTCAAGACTGTGAGATCTTCAGGAACAGATTTTGTCCTTGGGATGGTTCTGTCAGTAGTTGGTTTTCCAGATCTAGAATTTTTCCACAAAATCCTTTATGGATTATCAACTATGGTGGGACGATTAGGATCTGGATGGGATCTAGTATTGACCCTATGTGAAGCCAGATTTCAGTTTCCAAAATTTAGAGAGGTTGAGGTTTTTAGGGTTGTTTTCCTCTCACAATGATTTCTATAATATGGGACTATGTTTCTAAACTTTCTTAGGGTTGGTTAACACAATTCTAGGAAAATATGGAGGTCTAGAGGAGTAATGGGCCTACTGGGGCTAGTGGAGTCACCAGGTGGAAATTTTTAACTTTTCTGAAGGTAAAATGTTTTATGGTCCACCACCAATGGTTTATTTAAAAACCAATCTGAAATTTTTGGGTTTTTCTGAGTTCTTATATGGTTCTATGGTTGTGAGAGTGGCCTATACCTAATTCAACACTTAGCTAAGGTGATGAAACAAATAGAGTCTACTCTATGGCTTATCAGCTGATTTCTTCAAGGTTTGATAAGGGTCTCTTAGAATCCTAAAGGTTACTTAGATTGCAACTGATTTAGACAGATCCTATCATGATTACCATTATGCTGGTAGTGCTTGAAGAAGCTATAGTTCACTTAAATGAATACTGAGTGTCTTATTTAGGGACTTTTTACTCAAAAAGGTCCCACCATGATCGCCAAAATGTTGGGGTCATGTGATTTGGAAGATTGGTATACCAAGTGACAAGGCAACATCAAAACAAGTATTTAGAGTTCTAGGACCTAGCCTTCCTAGTCTCAGAGAGGGATCTCTCAATTGTTTACAAAGATATGACTTGTTTTCTTGTAAAAGGTTGATTTTAGGCTAGTTATTAAGCATGAGTTTGTTTGATTGTTTGTTTGGGCATGATGATCTAGGAAGCATAGATAGAAAAGGGAAATATCTAAGCCATTGGGAAATGGAGTCAAGTGGAAATTTTAACAAGCTTGTAAATGGATCAGGGGTATCAAAGGAAAAATCTAACTTGGATAGTGGATCTACAAATTCTTTCAGGTGGAATGAAATGGACATCAAAGGTTTAGAATGAAAAGTAGAACTAAGGGCAATTATGAATCCTTAATTATATGTACTTCTCAACAAAGGGACTTAAAACATCATTTGAACATGAAGAGGTATTCCATAGACAGGGCTAACCATGAATTCATCAAATCACACTTCAACAAATAACAATTTCAGGACAAAATTTTCAAAGGAAATCTAGGAGTCGAGGAACGCTCTATTTCGTCCAAAGATTTCACTTTCAAGGATAAGAAAACATTCAAGATTCACAAATAACTGCATTCATAGAAAAGGGAACTCCTAAACGTCTTTGATTACAACTATAAAGACCTTCAAAACAATTATTTAAGTAATAACAAAGGGTATGATCAAAACAGACCTCTTTGGTAGATTGTAAACAATGGTGCTTTAAAGGGAGACTTCAAAAATTGTTTTCAAGAAGCAGCAAGTAAGCAGGGAAAACCATAAATCATTCTTGAGACCAACTGTCTGAAATATTTCTGAAATAAAAAAGCATAAGGGTTCAAGAGAGCAATTAATAATTCTCTAGAATGCCTCAGCAGAAGAAAACATTAAGACAGTAAAGAGTAAATAGAACTAAGGTGCTTTCAAAAGACATTTCTTAGTCTAAACATTTTACTCTACTATAATAAGAAATAATGAAATAGAATGGAAAGCTGGAAAAACATCCACAATTTAGAATACTTCACTAGCAGCCAAGCTCAGGGATCCAATGATAGAGTCTTCTCCATCAAAAAACAGGTCAAAAACATCTACAGGTTCCAAGACATCAATTTTCTTTCAACTTCAGCAGAGCTATGTATTATTTCAGAAGCGTCATCAAATACCAACTTTACAATGAGTTCTAATGCAGTATTTATGCTGCAAATGAGGAGGTGGACTTGATTTAGGGTTCAAAATTTTATTAACTACAGATTAAATGCATTTCTATCCTTGAAAACCATGCAAGGCATAAGGCACAAATAGGTGCAACTACTTCTCTATTTCAATAACTCTATATTAACTTCTGATAGAAAGATAGGAGAAAATATTGACTTTCACTGCTTATTCTTATCTTTACAATAATTGTCCTGACAGATTAAAATATCTTCTTAGTGTAATAACTGTCAATTTTCCCTTTAAGACAAAAGGTAGGCTATAGGTGACAACTAGATCTTTTGGAGAAATAACTGCCTCCTGTTGATGTATTCGAGGCCTTTTAGCCTAGTTTTCCTTCATTTCATCGCTAAACTATTTTTTAAGGCCTGATCTTCTTTTTGCCTTCAAAACTCATCATGTTGTATTTATCTATAATCTACATGGTTTAAGTCTTTTAATATTTCATGCTTTTGACTTAACCTTTGAACTTTAATCTCTCTGATACTCTTCATTAATCTTCACTGTTTCTTTCGTTTTGCTGGTGTACAGGTGGCTTTCTACGCTGGAGGGTTTTGAATGACTGGTCGATGCTCATGACACATCGCCTTAAACATGGAATAAACACTTTCATATCCCTTTTTATGCATTGTTTTGAGCCTTTGAGGATCGTCATCCTTGGCTCTTTGTCACTTTTCTTGACTATGGGAGAGCCTGCACATTTGGCCACCATTAAACCTGCAATTTGAAACATAAAACATTTATAAAAACCTACGCTTGTGGATTTGACTGCTAACAGAGGCTCGAGGAGGAGTTACAAAGCAATGTGGAGGAATGGATTATTGAAGGGAAGGGTTTTGTGAACAAAACTAGGAAGAAACAAAGAAAATATTTGAATTTGGGCACGAGTAGAGGCAAGGCGATTTTGGGCGAAACTAGCATTTTTTGCGTTGGCAAAGGGTGGTAAGAGGTAAAGGTCCATACGAATGTGATACGGATCTGGAGGTTACACGTAACCCCAGAAAAACCACTTATTTCACGTTAAAAATGCATGGAAGGGGGGTTAAACGATTTTGTGCGCGATACAATCTTGGTCGTTTGATCTGCGAGAAGATGTGCAGATCGATGGTCAACACGTTGCGCTATACAACACCGAGGCATGGGGAGAGGATGGAGTGGGGCCAGGGTGAGACAGGTTATGGGCCATTGGATCGAGATTGAGATCAACAGTTAAGATTAACTGCGAGGGGAGTGAGGGGTACGAAAGGATCTGCGGGGCAGGTGCCTCCATAGTAAATTTGTACCATCAGATGAAGATCTTCTATGGTCAAAAGAGTCAACTGCGGGGGCACTCAAAGAGTTATTCTATGTGTTGATAGTGCCCGTGAGCGAAAATAAGGGGAATAAATGTGATCCATTAGATCGAGGAGATGGACGGTTGCGATTGAGTCGGGGGATCGGCAATCGGCGGAGAAGAGGGTCAGGGAAGGAGGAATTTGGAATCGCGATGTGCCAAACACTGATAGGAGGAGCCAGTGCGATGGATAGAGGACCTTTAGATCGAGATCGAGATCAACAGTGGAGATTTACTTGGGGGATTGTATCGGCGGGAGGAAAAGGGTCAGGGGACAAGGGAACTAGGAAGTTGCAATGTACCGATGCGATGGTGAAGTGCGAGAGCCATTGATCTAAAACAGGATCAACGGTTGAGATGCAATCGAGATTTTTCATCAGTGGGGGAAAAGAGAATGGGAATGAGGAAACGCTGAAATGTTGATGGGCTGATGGCCGTCGGATCTGAAGGATCAACTGTTAGGATTTTATTAGAGAAAGGTGGGTAGAAGGGGATGTCGCGGAGCGAAATGAAAAATGCGAGTGCGCGCTGACCGTTGGATCTAAAAGATCAAAGGTATAGATTATATCACAGATGCATAAGAAGAATGAATGGGGTGGAGGGAGGCAGAGAAGTGAAAGAGCGATGGCCATCAGATTTGGGGAATGGACGGTCCAAATTTCATCGGTGGATCGGCCATCAGAAGAAAAAAGGAAAAGGGAAGCGGAACTTAGAAAGCACGATGCGCCGATCGCCGATGAGCTTAGCGCTCGGTCGCGGTGGCAAGTCATATGGAGGAAAAAGGGTTAGGGCCTAAGCCAAAAAGCACTTAAGGCCTTCTTTTAATAAAAGTTCGGAAAAAAGGCCTAAAAAGTGGGTTTTTGAGCCTTTTTAGGGTTCTGATAGGATAAAAAAGGTGATTTTAAACCAAATAAAAGGGAATTATAAGGTTTAAAAGGGGATTTTGAGGAAGTGAAATAATAATTGAGGGGAAAATGAGGGAAAAATGGGGGAAAATAGGCTAAAACAAGCTTCTTTTTTAAACAGAAGGGTGATATTTTTAGAAGACATGGATGAAGTTTTTAGTGAACTGATAGACTTAGGATAATGAAGGCTGTGAGATTTCTATAACTCACAATGTTTCTGCAAATTTTGTTTCTATAAATCTGATATTTTCAACTTATTCATCTTTGGATAAGATCAAAATTATTGATGACTAACAGATACCACTGTAATATCCCAAATTAGGGAAATGCTACAACAATGAGAATATCTCAAGATATTCTAATGTTGGAGCTCCAACAACAAGCAAACACAATAATGGAGTAGCAGTGACACTCAACTCATACAAATGTGAGAAAGATCCATAACCATCTTATTAAATAATAGCTGCAAGAAATGAATACAAGATCTTGAGGAAAAATGTTACTCAAGATAAGCAATGCTCACCCTCAAGAAACAAGTACATGAATCATGATAAAACACTGCTACACATGTGTGCCCAAGCTATGACAGTGCATTTTTATAAGAGAAACTACATTCTACCTATGTCTAATACATGGATATACAAATATATGGCCCATACAACATTGGGAGTGAATTTCTCAGCTCCCAAAGGCTACCTCATGTCAATCCTGGAAGGATTCGCTATAGAATACAAAACCTGCAAAATGCCGAAGTTGCTGGGTGGCAGCTACAACTCAGAAATAGAACTAGATGGAGATGGCTGTAGATGATGCCCAAACTAAATATGCCTCCTCCAATGGATCTTTCAAGTGAAAGGCTGATCCCCTCACCAAAGATCTCACCCTCCAACAATTTGCAAGAGCCCCACTGTGAATGCTTCACTAGGAATAACAGAGTCACTGGATAGAACTGCACTATAGGGGCAAGAGAATGGGTTGGCCCAATGTCAAGATCTGCAATTAGCTCCAAAGGCCTCCAAACTAATCTCCCAAAGGAAAGAAAGACTCCTCCTCAGAAAAATAGCTGATGGAAGTGGTGTTGTGAACCCTCATTGCAACACCCATCAACACAACATTATTCTGCTATAGAAATAACGCTGTCTTGGAGGAAGATGCTTGGCCACAAGCCTAGATGTGAGGAAAATAAGTGCAATCCCTCAAGAGGCCTCTCAAGAAGGAGAAGGAATCCTAAACAGGAATTCCCCCCAGCAAGTCTTGCTAAACAACAAAGAATACACAATGTCTGAATAGACAATGAGATCAATAATACAAAGCATGAGAAACAATGGTTTCCTTGCCCTCCTTTTAAACAAGTGAAGGCCCCCTCTCCATGGGTCCCACTCCTTTTAAGGTTTCCTCCACCAAATAACCCTCTTCCCATTCATACTGCGTTGTTTCTCTAAGTGCTCTCCACCTCTTATCCCAGCACTGTTGACTTGGTCAAACTTGACCTTCTCCACTTGAAAATGACCCTGTTCACACATGAGGGTGTGAAAACCCTCTCCAATGATGATCCCCTTTCATAATATGAGGGATTTTATTGATATTATCATTATGCATGGGCCTCCTTACCCATTTATTCTCCTCCTAGGTGAAATCAACAAAAAATAATATTCCAAATTATTGTAGGAAAATTTTGGAATATTATAGAATCTCCATACTTGATCGTTTTTTAGATCCAATAGTCCTCACCGCTCCCTTAATGTGGTTTGGCCTACCTTGTCTCTTTAGTTGCGCCCAGTCATTTCTTGGTTGTTTGTGGAATACTTTCCATGTTCACTGTTTTTCCCACCTTCACGATTTGACCCGAATGCGTGCATGACTCTGCCACTTGCCATTGTTTCGGCCTAACTACTTCTCCACCTCTGCCCTGTGATTTCCTTATAAGGAACACTTTTCCATGTCATATGCGGTCACATTCCAACAACACGAACATCACTTTACCTAATAAATTGAAATATTTAAATATAAAATGTTATTCATAACCAAGAGACGAAAGCCACTATTGAAAGTTCAAAATAAATTCTTTGTAACTATAAATATAACAATCCGAAGGTTCCTTCATAACATGCTGTCGAAGAATGATAAATTACATTACTACACAACTAATGAAAGAAAAAGTAGAATCGCAAATGGACAGAGCATTCTTCTATCAACTGTCTCGAACAGGAAGAATAAATAAAACAGAGTAGGCGGAATATCTAGAGCAATGCCTCTAGCAAATATTAAAGAAAAACTCAAATAAGCCAGAGAATGTTAAACAGATTTCTTGCTGTATAAAATTTGGTCTTGTAACTGGAAGAGTACTATTCTCTTAAATTTCCAAAAACATAAATATTTATACAACTGTAAAAGTTTAGTATCACATTGCTATGAAGCTTAAAATCTATCAGATAAACATCACCACTCTAAACCTAGAAGATTTCTCTGGTGCTACCTGCTGTAGAGCAAACCACAAGGGGGGGCGGGGGGTGAGACCCAAATATTCATTAAGAAGTAGAGACAGAGTAGCAAGAAAGTACACTAATTATCCTCTATGGTCATACCTACACAAGCAAACAAGGGCGTTATAAAACATAGCACGTAGTTGCAAAATAAAAGTAAATTGAAAATTTAAAGACAATGAACAAAAAACCTAGTATACCTATGTCAAGTAACCCGCAGGTGGGATAGGAACGTTGTGGAAAAAAAGAAGTGAGGGTAAGAAACTGTAACACCGAGAGCAGGAAAAGGAACTGCTAGTTCAAAAGCTAGAGTTAGCGCAAAAGGCTTTACCTACAATGATAATCCAGCACTGTATGTCATCGGTGAAATATATGGAACACAGCTCAACCCTAGAACAACCCAGTAGACACTATATAAATTAACGGAGGAATATCCAAAGGAAAAAAATGAAAAAGGAGCATGGAAACCTGCCAGAGGGAGTAACCCTGTTAAGATAAAATGAAGAAGAATCAGTCATTCAAAACAAGGGTAAATAGCGGCCAAGTTGTGGACAACCCGAACTCAAAAGAATGAATGTAGAATGATCCAAACATAGCTCAAATGTAATATTGATGCTGAGGATGCCAAGAGTAGGGTTCAGAGATGGAGCTGAAGAGCTTGGAGTTGCGACCGAGTTGTAGAGGAACAACACCATAGAGCTCCACACAAATGACCAAAGCCGTTAGGGTTCAGTGGGGTCCAGCACTTTGAGGTCTAAATACTTCCTGACAATGGAAACAAAACCAAAATTCACTTATGGAGAAACCAATCAGATTTTAGGTGAGGTACATCATTCCAATAATGAGGGTATCATGAGTAAAGGTGGCTTTTACTTTTCACATTCTCAATGATGGATAAAAACTCATGGTTAACCATGGTAGTGCTCTAAGTACTTTTAAATTCAAAGTAAAGTACTCATAATAAATGTCATTTCACACTTTTTGAATAAAAATATATTATTGTCATTTCATATTTCTTGAAAGAAACAATGCATATCCCTATACATTTATTATATTATATTATTTTTATATGGTATATTAATTACATGTTATTATACAATTTAAATAATATAAATTTTAATTAATAGCATGTACTATAATTAAGAATTTATAAATTTATATTATATTATATTTTAAGTTATTTAAGTAAAAAGGAAAAATGCATTAGTTGTTTAATGATAATGACTTTTTCTTGAAAAGCTCATTCTTATTTATAGTCACATCAATACAATTTTTTTATTAATTTTATTTTGGTACAACTTTTGAATTGAATTTAACTATGGTTACATGGATTGTGGTGCAAAAAGTGAATTGAAAATTCATAAATATTATTTTATTGGTTTAGCTATTATTTTATTATTTCCTTATGAGGCCCATTTTAGACCTCAAAATTCCCCTAATGACCCTAAGCCAGTACCCAGAATACTCAGCCATAGATTTCACCTCCCGGAATCCAACGATAAACCAATAAGACATGTGTACATGACTTAAACCCAAAATAAATGCAAGTTTACAACAAAACCTCATGATATTAAATATTGAAAAATATAATTTCAATCCCCAAGATGCGATGCAATCAAGCATGAGATTTGTTTTCAATACATTAAGTACTCTTGGGATTATAAATTATCTGTACCGTGGCATCAATCTAAATGAATCATTTCACATAAACAAAGAATGATATATGTGTTAATGCATACCCAATTGATAGCCATTTAGGGTGAACCTTATTACTTTAGCAGAAAGACATGATAGCCGAAGTATGTGATTAATATATGTGACAAACATATTATGTTATGATTTGTGTGAAGTATATCTCATTAAGCAATGTAATTTTATTTTATTTTATTTTTATGTTGATATATGTTAAACATTACAAGTGGTATCAGAGCAGCATTCGCACGCTGGGACCCTAGGGGTCACCTAATATGATGAATTGTGTGTAAATAATGCATAGAGAAAGAAAAGAAATAACACAGTAGGAGGAAATATGAGGAGGGGGTCAACACAGAAAATACCCCAGCACACGGGGGAACCTACACCCCAACCACAAATGGAAATGAATCCTGAGATGTGGAATCATCTGAGTGTAGATCAACACTAGCAGACTAGTAGACTACTGGAGGAACAACAACACCAGATAAGTATTCTACTAAGCACAGTGAAGAAGCTACAAGAATAAATGGTCCGGGTCAGGAATGACAATGAGCGCTTAATGCAAGAGCAAGAAAGGATACTCAAGAGCCTTTCGGACAAACATAATCAGGGAGTGATTCAACCCAGTCATGATAGAGACATGCAGGAAGGAAACGAATGACAAACAAGGGCTCAAACCACAAACATAATTGAAATAATACATTCACAGCAAAGTAACACAAATAAAAAATACAATGAGGCTGAGTCTGGTAATGTGTCGGAACAACAAGAAATTAAGAAATAGAAAGTGGAACTACAAGGTGAGTTCCAAAATATAAAACCACCTACGTTTGATGGAGAAGCGGAGGAGGTGGCTAAAGCATGGTTGATAAATATGAATAAGTACTTTCAATTCTACGAGTATAGCAACAATATTAAAGCCATGCTATCCATCTATCATTTGAAAGAGAAGGCCACTCTGTGGTGGGAGAAAGTTAAGAATGTCTGCAGCATAGAAGATCAGGACATGACATGGAATACATTTCAACAATATTTTAAAGATAAGTATCTAACTAAATTCTTTTACGACGAGAAGTCCAAATAATTTCATGATTTAAAATTGGGTCAAATGACGATGGATGAATACATAACCAAGTTCACCTCCTTACTCAGATACATTCCTTATCTAAGGGACGAAAAGGCTAAGGTGCAATGGTTCTTAAGTAGTTTGCCAACTCACATGAAAGAACTAATTGAGTTTGTGAATCCAAGGACCATGGATGAGGCAATTCGAAAGGCAAGAATGTGTTACTAGCAATCCAAGGCAAAAGGAGAATTGGGTAAAAATTGGCAGCCAAGAAAAGGGCAGAAAAGCAGCTCAAATTTCAAAAATGGTAAAACCAACAACTTTGAGAATTCTGCATAGAGTTTAATAAGTAAATAGTTTGGAAGGAACCACCAAAGAACCCAGTGGCCTACAGAAGACAAGCCCACAGAGGCTTCCAGCAAGCCTGAGCAAGGGAAAAATCAGAAACCACCCCTAAAGTGCTGGGGGTGTGGTGAGGCTCACTATTATAGGAACTGCCCGCAGTGGGGAAGAAGCGAGACAATTTCTAATCTACAAGAAGATTTTACAGTGGGAGATGTAGCCCGAAATATACCCAGAATCAATGCAACATTGGAAGATCATCAAGAAGATTACCAACCAATGATGATAGAGTTGGAAGGTAAGTTAATTTCGCAACCAGTTTCTATTTTGGTTGACCTAGGTGAAATTTTAAGTTATGTAAATCCAAAATTAGTAGAAATATGTAAATTACAAAGTTATAAATTCAAAAACACATGGTTGGTACAACTAGCCACTGGATCAAAGAGAATGGTTTGTGCCAAAATTCCAAACTGTACACTAGAAACTGGCGAACAACAGTTAATTGTGGATCTAAATGTATTATCTTTTGGATCCTACGATGTGCTACTAGGCATGGATTGGTTGGAGAAGCACTGGAAATTGGTGGATTGTAAAGAAAATATTATATATTATAGAATGCACGATGGAACACGTAAGGAGATACAAGGAATCAAGAAGCCTCTACAACTGCGTCCTATTACAACCTCTCAAATGAGTAAGTGTATGAGGAAGGGATGTCAGTTATACGCCATTAAAGTGGGTTTTACTAATTCCAAGGAAAAGACTCCAATGATGGAGAACATACCTGTAGTGCAATATTTCATGGACGTGTTTCCAGAAGATTTACCAGGTTTGCTACCAAGAAGGGGCATTGATTTTACTATTGAGTTGATACCAGGAGCATCACCAATTTCAAGGTCACCCTACCAATGAGTGTACCTGAGTTGACTGAACTGAAGATGCAGTTACAGGAATTGTTGGATAAGGGGTATATCAAAACAAGTGTGTCCCCTTGGGGAGCACCAATGATGTTCGTAAATAAGAAGGAAGGAAACATGCGAATGTGCATGGACTATCGACAGCTCAATAAGTTGACTGTTAAAAACAAATACCCACTACCATGGATTGATGATTTGTTTGATCAAGTGAAGGGGGCCATTGTATTTTCAAAGATAGACTTAAGATCAAGATACCACCAGATCTGAATAAAATACGAGGATATCTACAAAACTACTTTTCGTACTAGGTATGAACATTACGAATTTGTGGTATTGCCATTTGGATTGAATAATGCACTAGAAACATTTATGAGGCTGATGCATGGTATATTTCACCCCTTTTTGGATATTTTTGTGTTGATATTTATTGAAGATATTTTAATTTATTCAAAGAATGTGGAAGAGCACAAGGAACACTTAAGGATAGTGCTAGAGATGTTACGAAAACATCAGTTCTACTCTAAGTTCAGCAAATGTGACTTTTTCAAGGAAGAAATCTAGTACCTAGGCCATGTTATTTCCGCTAAGGGAATAGCAGTTGATCCAGAGAAAATTAAGACAATTATGGAATGGCGGGTACTCCAAAATATGGCAGAAATTTGATCCTTTATGGGATTGGCCGGATATTATCGACGTTTCAATGAAGGATTCTCAAATATTTCTTTTCCAATTACCTCCTTACAGAGGAAGGGAAAAGTATTTAAGTGGACTAATGAGTGTCAAAACAGTTTTGAAAAGTTGAAATTTTTTTTGACCACTGCTCCAGTGTTGAGGGTAGCTAATCCGAATAAGGAATTCAAAGTTTGTACCGATGCTTGTAAAGAAGGAGTTGGGGAAATCTTGTCGCAAGAAGGAAGAGTGGTCACCTATGAATTGCAGAATTTAAAAGAGCATGAACAAAGATACTTAGTGGTAGTGCATGATGCACTCCGGTTATGGAGGCACTACTTGCTAGGGAAGAGATTTGTACTAAAAACTGACCATAGCATTCTAACCAGCTACTTTAAGCAAGATGATCTCAACTCTCGCCAGGAAAGATGGAATGCCTTTCTAAGCGAGTTTGAAATTGATATGCATCATGTAAAAGGTAAGGAAAACCTGGTGGCAGATGCCTTAAGAAGAAAGTTTCATGGTGTTTATGAACTTTACTACAACCAGATTGAAAGTAAGTTCTTAGACCAAATAAAAGAAGAAGTTGAGAAGGATCCTGAATACCAATTTATATGGCAGCAAGTGGAGGAGGCCCTAAGGCAAGAAAAACCTATTGATTATGGAATTATTAAATATTAGTTACTAACCTTTAAGGAAAATATATATATTCCAAATCGAATAGATTTGAAGGATCTGATCATGAACGAATACCATCGTAGCAATTATTCAGGACACCCAGGGTATCAAAAAATGCTAATAGAAATTAGAAAGATTTATTTATGGCTAGGTATGCGAAAAAAAATTGCATAATATTTAAACAAATGTCTGGAGTGTTAGCAGGTTAAGGTGGAGCATCAACATCCAGCTGGATTATTGCAGCCCATACCTGTACCGAAAAGGAAGTGGGAAGTTATATCTTTAGAATTTATTACTGGTTTACCAAAATAAAATAAAAACACAATGACCTAATTATAGTGGTGGTTGATCAATAATTGATCAAGGAAACACATTTTATACTGGTACAGTATACCTAAAAAACAATGCATATCGCAGATATCTTTATGAGAGAAATATTTAGACTGCATGGAATTCCAAAGACTGACATATTAGACATAGATGCAAAGTTTACTTCAGCATTCTGGAAAAAATTTCTTACATGTCTGGGAACTCAAATTAATTTCAGCACCGCCTATCATCCCCAAACGAATGGACAAACTGGGCAGGTGAATCGAATTCTGGAGGATATGTTGCGCATGTACATAATGTAGCAACCCAGAAGATGGGAAGAGTATTTACACTTGGTAGATTTTTCTTACAATAATGGTTGTCAAGAATCTCTGAAGATGAGTCCCTTTGAAGCCTTTTATGGATGACAATGTCGTACACCTATCAATTGGAGTAGCCCCGAAACCAAGTTGATGCTTGGACAAAAAATGTTAGCTGAAATGGAATCAAAAGTAAGGAAGATCAAGCAAAATTTGAAGGCATCTCAAGATCGGCAGAAATAATATGCAGAAAAGAAAAGGACTTATCGCGAATTTGAAGTGGGTGATCATGTGTATGTAAGGATTAAAACAAAGAAGAGCACACTAAGGTGGGCCTTTTGTGCCAAGTTGGCTCCTTGGTTCTGTGGACCCTTCCAAATATTGGAAAGGGTGGGACCGGTGGCGTACTGATTGGCCTTACCCAGCCATATTCGGGTGCAAAATGTGTTCCATGTATCCTTATTAAAGCGATATGTACATGACCCGGAGCATGTAATCCACTGGTAAAGTATTCAAGTAGGTTAAGATTAAAAAAATCCTATCTGGAAATACTAAAATCTATGAGAGATTAACTCAAAATTTTGCTGACTGCAGGTCGAGCCGGACGACGAGTTTCTGGTCGAACCTCAGTGTATACTCGCTCTAAGATAAATCATGCTCCGGAGGTGAGCCATCACCCAGGTTAAAGTTCAGTGGAATCACTTCAGTTCAAATGAGGCTACTTGGGAAGATGAAGGATTTTTTTAGGAGGCTTACCAAGAATTGTTTGTTGAGTTGGAGTGAAACATCGAGGACGATGTTTACTTCCAGGGGGGGGAAGTTGTGACAACTATTTTAAGTGCCAACTATTTGTTATGTTAATTATTTTAAGAAACTAATACATTTATTTCTTTGTTATAAAAACTACTTAGTGAATAGAAATTAATTTTGTTTTGAATTAAAATAAATAATAAATAAAATTTAGTTATGGAAAGTGATTCCATAAAATAAGAAAAGTGAAAAAGACTGATGGTAAAAAGTATTCCAAGAACTGAGAAGTGGTTGAATAGAAACGGTTTAGATAGTTACCCTTTCCTCTGAGGATAAAGGTACATCCCAGTGAGGAAGAGGGGTTCTGATATGTTCGGTGGCTAAGGGAAGGAAAAGAGGAGAGAGTGTTAATTTCCTGAACTGGAGGTGACCAGTGGGAAAAATCTCAGCAATCCTGAAATTCCTAGAAAAGAAGACTGGACTTGGGGTCTCGAGGTCTCTTCTGGATTCTCTGTCAACCTACTTATATCATGTGTGGAGTACGGGGGGGGATGAGGACGTAATCATATCTCTCACAATAGGGAGGAAATCATCAGTCAAATTCGGAAAAAGAAAAAAGATAAGTGAATTTACTGAGTCTGCTATCTAGACAGAGATGTAATTTTTGTTACAGTTTCCTAAGGTAATTTAGGCTGCCGTTGTGGAACTTTCATATATACTCTCTGTTTTAGTTTATTCTTTCTAAGAGTAAATTTTTAATATTGAAATACTATTCTATTGTATAAATTTTAGTTACAGTTAATGTTTTCCAAGAGTCACTGTGTGAACTCTGAATACCTTACTTTTGAAATACATTCTGTTATAGTTAAGTTTCCCAACTTATCAGTTTAATACAGTTAATGATAATTTAGAATGTGAGGTGCACAATTCTTGTTTCTGAGGGTTACGAACAGGAACTTAAAAGTACTTTTTATTTACACAAAGATGATACAATAGAAAGGAAAAGGGATATGCCTAGACTGTTAGAGATGTCATGATGGAATGAAACAATGAAATTCTTAGAATGAAAGACATCAAGACATTATCATGTAAATAAGAGAACCAGGCCAAGTACCTATAGGAAAGTTAAAGCAGGAAATCATTAACCCAGGTTCTAGAGTCAAAAAATCCAAATCCCGGTGTGGTCATTCCTATCACCCTATGATAAACATGAAACAAGATTTTGGGATGGTCCGGACTGTTAACACTCGAATTGAACCTCAAGGCTGAGAAGGCAATCCCGAGGTAACCTCAAACCAAACTTTAGACTTGGTATCTAGCCCTACCAAGTTAGAGAGGAATATCTCGACAAAAATCACAGCCAAGAGGGCTGGATGAAAAACATTTTAGGCTAGCTAAGGAACATAGGGGTTTTGATTTTTATTTTAGGGTTGGGCTTCACTGAATGAGAATTAGGTCAAGGGGAATAGATAAGGGCGAAGGGGATGAAATTGCAGTCTGTTTGATGGGGCAAGGTAGGTAAGAGGTTTAACATTAAAAATAGGATTAAATGAGATGAAAATACTGGTGAGAAGCTAGGGAAAGCATCTAGAATGTATTTTCCCTAAACTGAACAGAATTAACACATTATACTAAATTTCCCAAAACATAGCATAAATAAATATGGATTATGTCTTTCAACTTGAAATCAAGTATATTATATATATGAAATGGTTTTTGAATTAACAATACATTCAAAAAAATTGATAACAGAGAGGAAACTATGTCTAAAACTCATACCACATTGATCCCAAGAAAATAGCTGCAATTTTCCATTAATGTCCAAGCCAAGATGATACTTGATCAATACAATCTCTCAAACTAATGCCAAAAATTAAAATGACTGGAAAACTACACCTTATAGACCTCAAAACCACTTCCTCTCATCCTCAGGAGTTGAATCCATGAGGTGAGGGAGTTGTTACACCAAAAGTTGAACTTAAAGCTAGAGTCTAGGATGAGGAAAGTGACTCATTCCTATCTTTAAGAAATGATACATTTAACTTCAACTAATGACTTAATTAATGTATCCACCTTAGGTAAAATTAAAATATGAAATTTACATTGGTAACTTATTCATTAACCCAAGTAAAAAGCGAAACATAACTGAAACTTAAAAATTTGATGAAACTAGTGAAAATGTAAATTTCTCGGTAAAAGCACAACTCCTTGATAGAAAAATTGACATGTTTTGTAAGCCACTTTATGAGGCCTTCAATTTGTCCAAATCAGCTCCATGATATCTCATTGGAAAGGTCTCTTAGTATAGTTTCTAGATATGCCTCTATTTTCCAAAATGGTGCCCATCTTCCCTACAAAAAACATGTTCTCCCTATACTAGTACACGTGCAGCGCCAGGGTCAAAAAGAGGGCATAAACATGATTGTTTGGTGGTTTTTTGCCTCTTTGAGGGACCAGTTCTTCTCCAAATATTATAAAAATTTATATATTTGATTTCCTCATCATTTTGAACATGATGGTGGTGGCCATTCATCAATTGGATGCCTCAAAAAAGAGCACAGCGCCAGTGGCGCTGCATGTTTAGCAAATTTTCTGCGTGCTAAACTGTCCAAAAATAAAAAAATTTCACAAGAATGCCACATGTGCCAAAATTGTGAATTTTCTTGCTTATTTATGGGTTAGAGGCATGGAGAGACATCTCGGCAAGAATTTTCAATTTCTCCTTCTCCTTTGGCTTAGTCAAAGCCCGAATCTTTGCATGAGCTCGTTTGAGCTTGGCCCTTGCAATCCTGTTTCTCTTGGCATAGTGTTTCACAATATTCCTATGAATTTCAATGTCTTTCTTTTCCCTCTCTAGCAGGCCCTCCAGATGTAAATTGGCTCTCTCAAGCCAAGACTCTCTGTCTCTTCTAATCTCTATGGAAAGAATCTCACTTGGAGTAAGTTGCTCTGCCAATTTGGCCTCTTTCTGCCTTTCTTGAGCTAAAGCCCTCTTTAGCCCAATTATCCTCGGTCTCAATCTCAGAAGCTGATCTTATTCATCATCACTCTCACCAAATCTACCCACGGTCTCCTCCAGCAAGGCCATGGCCTTTCTTGCCTCTCTCTAAGCTCTGATTGTCTTGACTTCACTAATGGTTTGCTTAGTCTTTAGCTGCTGATTTTCTAGCTCAAGAAAGTCAATCGCGTACTGTGATCTATCATGATTAGCTTGAAGCTCACTAATATTGGCCTCCTTACCTCTGATTACTGCACTACTGGTTCTATCCTCATCCTCCTCATCAATCTGAATCAACTGAAACTCCTGCTCAGTTTCATGTTTGTCCTCCTGCTCAACAATGATAGGCTCTGTACCCTTTTCCTTGCCCATGTCTACCTGTTTTTCTGATGAAGAAAGCATGGCCCTTTTCACACCATGTGAAGAAAAGACATGTTTGTGCCCTCTCTGATATGTCAAGGGAAATGGCTCAATATCTGTCATTTTAGTGCAAGTTGCCTCAATGTCCCTTTCACTGCTTGATGCTCCGGTATCATGATGTGATGGTGAAGGGTTATAGAAAGGTGATGAGGTAGGATCAACATGAGGTGAATGGATGTCTTGGAGAAGTATCAATAGCGGGATGTGATGGAGAAGTGGATACGGGAGGATGAAATGATGAACAAATATCTTGCTCATGATGGCTAAGTGGGGTAGTGAAAACCTCATTTGAAATCAATGCATCCCATGAAATTTTTTTCTGCTAAATCTGATGCATGACCACCATTTTGATGAGTGAATGATGAAATAGACTCTACATTTGATTATTGTAATCCCTCTTTTTCACAATGTAAGCCATCTTGTCAATGCTGTGGAAAAGATAGTAAGGTATGTGTAGCATTATAACTCTAGTGAAATGCATGAGGAGTCGGATATGGTATGAGTAGAGTCAAGAAAAACTCCCCTCACAAGTGAATTATTTCATGATTATCCTCATCATGGGAACATACCGGTTAAGGAGATGAGAGAAAGGGAAAATTGACTTCTTGTGATCCTTGTACCTAGGTTTGAGGTATGGTTCATAATAGCTCATATCCAAGTTTTCTTGTTTAAGCCACCTCTCTCCCACACTAGGGATCCCTGTAGTAGCTGCAATAGCATTGGTGGAAATATCAAAGGTGACCCCAGCAAGAGTGACCTATTTTTCATGTAGATTAGGGATGAACAATATTTTTAACTCCAGGTGATTTTGAATTTTCTGCACTCTCTCACAAAACTCAAAACAACCCACATGTTTGAAGCAAGACACAGTGATAGGAGAGGCCATAAGTTCCCTTGTAGTGATTGGTTCAAACCTGTTAATTTTCCCTCCTTTATGGTCATTTCTTCTTGGAATTTGTGCCTCACTAATACCACTATCTTCTTCTTTAGACATTTTAAAATCTGACTTATGAAACCCTAGGGTAAAAATGGAATGAGATGAAGGGGAAGGGGATGAGATGGCTAGCTTGAATAGGTGAAGGGAATGAAGTGAATGAACAAACTAGGTCAATGAAAACCCTAGGTGAATGAAATTTACCCTGCCTGTGACTAATATATGCTTAAGGAAAGTGAACAATTTGTATAAACAGTGATCATAAATTAAAATTAGGGTTTCATTAGGGTTTCACTTAAAAAAATTAAAGAGTCACCAAATAGCTTAGAAACAAGGTAATGAGGGTGTATTTACTGTTTAGAACATCCTTAGAGGAATTAGGAAAAGTTTGAAGTTCGTTTGAAGTGGTTTGAAGTGGTAAAACCCTAAGCAAACTTGACTATGTAGGCGCACAACGTTGTTGTGCGAGGACGCAACGGTTATCCAAATGCGCATCGCCATTGTCTGAGTGGACAATTCCTTTGCAATTTACACTGATTTCTCCTAGAAAGGGTACAACGCCACTAGTTAGGCATGCAACGCTAGTTCAAATGCACAATGCCAACCTTTTGAACATGCAACGCCTGTGGATTTGGCCCAATTTCGCTCAAAAAAATTAGAATTTTTTCCTAGATGAATACTCTTGATGCTTTTAAGGGTAACAATAGCTTGTTTGAAATGCTTGATGGGATTTGTAGGCAAGTGGATTTAAATTTAACTTGAATACCCACTTTTCTAATGTTTGATGTATTTTTCTTTGTCACTGATTTTTTTTTGACCTTTTGGCATTATAGGTTGCTAAAGTCATGGAGTTGGATTCTTCTTGCTTACTGAGGCTTGACATAATTTCTTTGACAGCTTTGGTGTTCTCTTTATTACATATAATACATGAAATTATATTTGGGAAAAATTAAAATAAATTACATACGTGACTTTTCTATCAAACTGGAATTTTGATAAAAAAAGTCCTTAAACTGAAAATATAACCTTTGAAGTATAATGAATCTATCATGATGATCATATTAAATCCCTCTCATATATGTTTTTACCTCATCGGAATGAAGGAATGACCTTGAAAAATTCAAAACCCTAATGACCTAATGGGAGTGCTTTTTGACCTGACCTTTGAATGAGGCTTTGACTTTAAAGATTGCTAAGTGAACAAAGCATTTTCATAGGTGTTCTTATGCTCAAAGAATCATGGGAATGAGTCAACCGATATGATCTTATGAGGGAGAAATTTTTTATTTGACAAGGAAAACCACCATTGGAGAAATTTTATGTCATGAACTAATGGAATGATAAAAAATTTATTCAAAATGGGACACCTAAGATGCACATGCATATGTGTTTTGATCCCTGGTGGAAGTATGAAAATACTGACACTAACATTGGCTCTAGCTGGGGATGGTAGCTGCTTGGAGGTGCCAAGAACATTGTAGACCAAGTGCCTATTTCATTAGGCAATGGAATCAATAGCTAAAAACCAAACTGAATACTGAAAGAAACTTGACACAATAAACTGACTCAAAACCGACTCAAGACTGACTTAAACAAAACTTAAAAATTTAAATTACCCTACTTATTGATGGCATTACATCACCAAGACTTGAGAGCTTCAAATCTTGATGAAAACCACCAGCCTGCTGAAGACATATATACAATCATGTGAAGTGATCATTCCAGTGTAACCAATCCAGTAGATGGTTATTTGCTTGAATTTTGCTCTCACTTTCCTCAAGCAGGCAGAATGATGTACATGTAAGCAACTCACAATAAAAACTGAAACGAAGACTTATGCAGACAAACGAGACAACTTTTATATTCTCTAGTGCTTGCAAAAGACCGTCGAAGGGATCTTGAAAATCAAGAAAAATTACCTCTCGCTGATCTGGAATAAACAATGTAGCTTTTTCTCTTGAATATGATCTCTTTTCATAATGTACCTCAACAAGAGTGTGTTCACGGTCTTCAAAAAGTTTTGAACAAGTAGGTGAGAAGATTTCTTCTTGAAAAAACAATTCAAAGCATGAGACATGGGAAGAAAAATCTGAATGACAATCCTCAATGCTCTGGTCCTCTGAAATTTGAATACATTGTTGATCATCTTCATATGACATGGCAACTAGATTGTCATGTTTGTTATCACACTCATCAGCCATAAGAGGGAAAACTTAAGATTTTTCTTGAAACCCAAAACTGACATTTCTATTATCTACCACAGATTCATTCAAAGAACATTTTTCACTTACTTGAACAAATATCTCATCTTGTTTTTCATAAAGGGAATGGATTACCTCCTCGTGAAGACTTTGTCCTAATGGGCTGAGAACACTTAGGTCTATAACTCTGTTTTCTTCATTTGAGGTGACTTCAACAATAGAGCTCTCCTTCCTGGGATCTGGAACAACATACTCTTCATCATCACAATTTGAATCTAGATCTATATCAGCTAGCTTGAATTTACCACAATCTAAGATTGGAACCTCATTTTCCTGCATACCATCTTTTTTTGCAATCAGATTTGAAATAAGACCTTTTTCTTCCATCATTTTCAATTGTACAAAGATCTTCAGCCTGCTGCAAAAATTCCTGAGCATCTTGATAATTATCCTCTAAGATTTATTTATGCTACTGAAATGGATTTTCATATAGGGCTTCCATGATCTCATCGTCCGTGAATTCATCATCTCCATAAAAATTCTCAAGATTTTGAATAAAACTATCAACATGTTTACTGCAGTTCTGAACTAATATTAAGGATGGACAAGATTCTTTATACCTTTCAAAGAATATGGTATGAAAATCCTTTAAACAACAAATACAAGCAGGCGGAAAACTTTCATACCAAGATCAAGCTTCATCTTCTAGAGTGGCGATGAATATCTTCATCAAGCAGTCTTCGGGAAAATAAATCTTTAATCTACGCAAATGCATGTGAAATCTCACCGGATGAAGAGTAGCATCATTACCTTTCACATTTTTGAACATAGGCAAATCCCTTTGCCAATATACCATAGGAATTTTATTTGGGAAACCTAGAATGTGATCTTGGCTCATGGGAGCATACCTTCTTGCAATAGTTTCCATCCTGAAAAAACTTGAAGCTACTAATATTTATGCAGTGGAGTCACCATGAAGTGTTGATTTTCTGGATCTTTCAGTAAATGGAGTCGCCAGGTGAATGGTTCACCCTTCATATGTTTCCAACTGTTTTTCACCATCAACAATCAAATCTGAACTTGGATGATCTTTCCCAGGGAAGATCTGATCTTACTTTTTCTTCCCCAGTGGAGTCGCCAAAATGTTAGCACTCGGATTGAACCTCAAGGTTGAGAAGGCAATCCCGAGGTAACCTCAAACCAAAATTTGGACTTGGTATCTATCCCTACCAAGTCAGAGAAGGAGCTCTCCACAAAAATCACATCCAAGAGGGCTGGATGAAAAATATTTAGGCTAGCTACGAAGCACAAGGGGTTTTTATTTTGATTTTAGGGTTGGGCTTCACTGAACAGGAATTATGTCAAGGGGAATAGATCAGGGCCAAGAGGATGAAATTGCAGTTTGTTTGATGGGTAAAGTTAGGTAAAAGGTTTCACATTCAAAAGAAGATTAAATGAGATGAAAATACTGGTGATAAGCTAGGGAAAGCATCTGGAATGTATTTTCCATAAACTGAAGAGAATGAACACATCATACTAAATTTCCCAAAACAGAGCATAAATAAATATGGATTATGTCTTTAAAATTGAGATTAAATATATTATAGATATGAAATGTTTTTTGAATTAACAATACATTCAAAAAAATTGATAACAGAGAGGAAACTATGTTTCAAAATCATACCACATGGATCCCAAGAAAATAGCTGCAATTTTCCATTAATGTCCAAGACAAGATGATACTTGATCAATACAATCTCTCAAACTGATGCCAACCATTAAAATGACTAAAATACTACACCTTATATACCTCAAAACCACTTCCTCTCATCCTCAGGAGCCAAATCCATGAGGTGAGGGAGTTGTTACATCAAAAGATGAACTGAAAGCTAGAGTCTAGGATGAGAAAAGTGACTCATTCCAATCTTTAAGAACTGATACATTTGACTTCAACTAATGACTTACTTAATGTATCTACCTTAGGTAAAAGTAAAATATGACATTTAAATTTTCAAATTCTTCATTTACCCAAGTAAAAATTAAACAGAAGTGAAACTTAAAAATTTGATGAAACTGGTGAAAATGTAAATCTCCTGGTAAAAGCGCAGTGCCATGACAGAAAACTTGACTTGTTTTGTAAGCCAATTTTGGAGGCCTTCCCTTTGTCCAAATCAGCTCCATGATAGCTCATTGGAAATTTCTCTGAGTCAAGTTTCTATATATGCCTATAGTATCCAAAATGGTATCCATCTGCCCTGTCAAAAACCTATTCTCCCAACAATGGTCAATGCGTAACGCCAGGGTCAAAAAGAGGGTAGAAACATGATTTTTTGTTGGTTTTTTGCCTCTTTGAGGGACCAGTTCTCCTCCAAATATTTTGAAACTTGCTAGATTTGATGTCCTCATCATTCTAAACACGATGATGGTGGCCATTTTTTAATTGGATGCCTAAAAAAAGAGCGCAGCGCTAGTGGCGTTGCGCATTTAGCAAATTTTTTGTGTGCTAAACTATCCAAAAATCAAAATTTGCACAAGAATTCCACATGTGTCAAAATTGTGAATTTTCTTGCTGATTTAGGGGTTAGAGGCATGGAGAGACACCTCAACAATAATTTCAACTTATCCTTCTCCTTTGGCTCAGTCAAAGAACGAATCTTTGCATGGGCTCGTTTGAGATTGGCCCTTGCAAACATGTTTCTCATGGCATAGTGTTTCGCCATCTTCCTCTGAATTTCAATGTCTTTCTTTACCCTCCCTAGTAGGCCCTCTAGATGTAAATTGTCTCTCTCAAGCCAAGACTCTCTGTCTCTACTAATATCTATGGCAAGCAACTCACTTGGAGTAAGCTGCTCTGCCAATTCGACCTCTTTCTGCCTTTCCCGAGATAAAGCCCTCTTTAGCCCAATTTTCCTCAGTCTCCCAAGATATCCTTAACATGATAGGGAAGGGAGAAATATCTCAACTTCCATTAGCTGATTTTGGGGAACTATGTATTAATCTCTCAAGAGGAAAATCGAAAATTTTGAAAGGACCAAGAGATCTTGCTTTAGCTAGGGTAAACAAGTCTGCAACTGGAACAGTAAGTAGGGCAGAAATTGGAAACATGCTTGATGAATTCAAAACTGACATTCTAGGGAATCTTAGTGAGAAAATAGACACCCTTAAGCTACAAAACAAGCATAAATTTGAGACTGACACCTTAGCAATATTCTGTCCCAAGTGCAGAAAGAAGCATGCTTTGAGAGAATGTCCTCTCGATGCAAAAATAATATAAACTTGTGTGATTTGTTCAGAAAACCATGAGACCAATAGTTGTCCTTCAATTCCTGGTCTTAAGGCTATCTTTCAAGAAGAAACAACTACAAATCCTACAGAATCTATTTATTTTGTCTCTAGAAGACCTTGGCAGGGGCCTCAAACTCAAGGGTTTAACAACCAAGCATATAATCAACCCCCACCAAATTGGAATTCTTGGCAACAACCTTGGCCTCAATCTCAAAATAAATTCCAACCTTGGACTCAAGGGATGCAAAATCCTTTTGGAAGATTCTCCCAGTACTATCAGTATCCTCCATCCTACCCATCTTATCCATCTTATCCAAATTATCCTCCCCAACACAATCCTCAAAAAAATCCACAATCCCAACTTCAACCTCAAAATCAAAATCCACAACTCTCACTACCATTTCCTCAAATATCAAATTAGTTACCTGCCCAGCTAGTACCAAACCCCAACAATAAAAATCCTCAGAATACCTATATGATAGAAGGTCAACAATTTCCAACTTATTTAATCACTCCTCTAGATATTAATGATGTTCAACTTATATCTCAAAAGATACTTGAAAAAAGGAAACCTTCTGTGGTAATTCAAGAACAAGATAATTCTGAGGAAGATTCTCTACAAGTTAATAAAAGTTTGAAGAGAAAACATCTCATCAAAACCCAAACATTGAAAATGAAAAACAGAGAGAACAAATAAACTCAACTCCTATGTTAGAGCAACCATCAACATCTACTTCTACACCTCCTTTTCATGAAGGATTACAAATCGATAGAGGTATAGAAAAACATATTATGTTGCCTAATTATGATTTCCTAGATGAATTTAGAAATGTTTGCATCAAAATTCCATTGTTACAAGCCATCAAGGAAATTCCAATTTTAGCTAAAACCATAAAGGATTTGAGTATGAAGTAACCAGGAAGAAAAATAAAGGAAATAAAAAAAATTCAACTGGTAGGAAAAATAGTAGACATAATGATGGGAAAGATTTTCATTCAAAAATATCTATATCCCAGAAGTCCAGTTGTAAAAAAACATATCAATGGAATTGAAATTCCAAACACATTAATTGATTTAGGAGCAACAATAAACATCATGAGCAAGCAAACCATGGAACAGCTTAAGCTTCCTAATATTCTTTATACACCTACATTACTACATTTAGCATATAGGTCTGTAATCAAACTAGATGGTGTATTAGAAGATATTTCAATGTCCTTAGATTCTTGGGAGTATCCTGTTAATTTCATGATCCTAACTCCTAAAAATAATCTAGGAGGACATCCTCTTATACTAGGAAGACCTTGGTTGGCTATAGCTAATGCTTTCATCAACTGTAGATATGGTGATATGTACATCTCTGATGGAAATTAAACAAGGAATTCACTTTATATCCTCCAGCAAGAACAATCACACAGATAGATGACAAACAATGGATTGATGATGAAGAAGATATACAGCCTCTCTTTACTATTCCAAACATTAGTGAAGATAGTCAAATCTTGAATACTTTAGAAAATTATGAATCATCACCAGAATATGGACAGAATCATTTCCAAGAAAGATCTAATATGGAATATTTTTCATCTAGGTAGATGTCTCTTTACTCCATGGAAGAATTTGGGAGCTCTACAATTGAAATTTTTCCACGAAAAACCTTGAAACTAAACAAAAACCTAGAAAAATTACAACAAGAAGAGCTAATCAAAACATTACAAAAAAATTCATCTTCATATGCATGGGAATACACTGACATGAAAGGGATTAGTCCTACGACTTGCACTCATCACATCTACATAGAGGAAAATTGTAAACCTATCAGACAACCTCAGAGAAGGATGGATCCAAATCTTAGGGAAATTGTGAAAGAAGAGTTACAAAAATTGTTGAATGTCAACTTTATCTATCCAATTTCAGATAGTCGGTGGGTTTCTCCCTTGGTGATTGTATCCAAGAAAAAGGGTAAATGGAGGGTATCCATTGATTATCAAGAATTGAATAAAGCTACTCTTAAAGATAATTTTCCTTTACCTTTTATAGATCAAGTGTTAGATACATTATCAGGTAAAAAATATTTCTCATTCCTGGATGGTTTCAGTGGTTACAATCAAATTCAAGTTGCACCTGAAGATCAGGATAAAACCACATTCACCTGTCCCTGGGGAAATTATGCCTACCAAGTACTTCCTTTTGGATTTTGCAATGCACCTACAACATTTCAAAGGGCAGTACTGGGAATTTTTTCTGATCTAATACATGATTGTGTAGAAGTTTACATGGATGACTTTATAGTCTATGGTAATTCATTTGAAGAAGTTGTAGAAAACTTGGAGAAAGTTTTAAAAGATGTAAAGAAGCAAACATTTCACTGATTCATGAAAAAAAAATTATGATGTTTACTGAAGGGATTATTTTAGGACATCATATTTCAGGAGATGGAATCAAATTTGATAAATAAAAATTTGAGGTCATCTCCAAACTATTAGTTCCAAGTTTCCAAAAGGATGTTATAATTTTTCTAGGATTCATAGGGTATTATAGAAGATTTATAGATAATTTTACCAAAATAGCATCCCCACTTGTAATATCCCAAAATGGGAACATGCATCAATACTTCACACAATATAAGAACTTACAGCAAGATAGACAATAAATCTAAGTACAAATCAGAATATGCAGAAAGAGCTGAGCCATTTTATTATATTGGAGATGAATCAGTTACAAAATTACAAGATATAGGTAAATCTGGCCAAAATGATGAGCTAAGATCACCTAGAGAACATGTGTGAAGCAGGTATAGCGTAACTGTTGAAGCTCTGCAGTAAATACTGCGCTATCTCTTCAGCAGAATATAAACATGGAGTTGCAAGCTAAGAAGAGAAATGTAGATCTACTCAAAAATAGAGCTTTGATGATGCCAAGATTCAATATCTAGCCACTGTGATGGATTCCCAAGATAACCCAGAAAGGATTTTCCAGATCTGCAACTTTGGAAAAATTACCTCCCCAGGGTTTGATCCTTGATCTGCTGAGAAATACAGATTTGAAGCTAGATCTGGATAATATATGGCTAAAACATGTGCTCATATCAGATTTATGCTTGAAGGGACGATCCCTTCCTCAGATCTATGAGCTAGGAGCTCTAGATCTAGCTTCTCAATCCTCCAAAGATGATTGCATCTGATGCAACACAAATGCCTCTGAAAACTATGTTGCAAGGGAAAGAGAGGCCTTCTGCCTGCTGAAAAATTCTGCAATAAGATCCAGGCTGATGGTAAGACTGATGGCAATGTGAAGGAATGATCCTCCACTAGATTTCTAGTTGAAATACTAGCAACTTCCTTCCTCCTTTCAAATCTACAATATGGATAGCGTTATTCTTGGAAAGAATACTACTGCAAGGAGGTCAATAAATTTTGGCCTAATGCCAAATCTGCAATTTGGCTCTAGGAGTGCTACAATATAAGCCCAAGTGATGGGAAAAATCCCTCACCTTGTTCTCCAGCTGAAACATCGAAGACAACTACGACCTTCCAAACCGATCTTCAAAAAAACACAATTTTCTAAATATGAATGTTTTGCAGAAAGTAGGAAATGGAAATGGCACTTAAAGCTCGATGTATAATGAAGTTAAAACCTCTTCCTTAGAGATCAATCAAAGAAAGAGGAGGGATTCCCACCCGAGAACACCCTGTGCTAAACAACAGCTGCAATCTCTGCTCAACAACCCAAGATTGCAGTGGAATGTCACTTGAAAATTCCAGATCTAAAAGATCATACATAAAAATAATCCAAGATGCCTTTCACCTTTGCCTTCATCTCCTTTATAATGATTGAACCCCCTCAAGCCTTGGCCCTAATCTCAATTGCGTTGTCTTAGGTGGATAAGATCCTCCAAGTGGGACTGCGTTGTTTGACCAAATCAACCACACAGTCTAGGTGTAATGTACACCCCTCCATCATGTGTGCTTCATTCCTCCACCACTTGATCATTAATTCTCAATGACCCCTTGGTTTGACATCTTCAAGATCTTAGTTGACTTAATCAACCCTCCATGATATCTCTTATTAAATGGGACATGATCTCTAATCTCATTCACATTAGTAGTTTCTCAACTACCTATTGTTGCAGATCTAGACTAAATTAATCCACATTCACACACACAAAGTGGATATTTATTCTTATTGAGGATTGTGGGTCCCTCCACCCTTTTATTTACTTAATTCATTAAGAAAATAAAGGACTCTAATATTCCAAATGTGATGTGAAAATTTTGGAATATTACACCACTCTTCAAATTACTTACCAAGGATTGTGAATTCAAATGGAATCCTGACTGCCTGTTAGCATTTGAAACCCTAAAAGCAAAAATTTCCGAAGCACCCATATTAAGAGGGACTAACTGGAAACTACCTTTTCATATATCAACAGATGCTTCAGACACAGCTCTAGGAGCTGTGTTAGGAAAAAAATACCTGATCCCTTATGCCATCTACTACACAAGTAAAAATTTGACTCCCCCAGAGTTGAATTATACTGTAACTGAAAAATCATTCTTAGTTGTTGTTCATGCTATCAATAAATTTAGACATTAAATAACAAGCTATGAAACCTTTTTTCACACGGATCACTCTGCAATTAGGTATTTAATGAATAAATATGTTACTAATAGCAAATTCACAAGATGTTTATTTCTCCTACAAGAAATTTGCATTACTATTCTAGACAGACCTGGAAAACAAAATACAGTTGCTAATTTTCTGTCTAGGATTCAAAATATCAAAGACAACACTCCAGTTGAGGATAAATTTCCTGATGAATATCTCTTTGCAATAACTACTCAAACTCTTTGGTTTGCAAATATTGCCAATTATTTAGTTACAAGGAAATTACCTTCAAATATGCATGCTAGAGAGAAAAGAAGAATCATTCAGATTAGTGCAAAATATTCATGGATTACGAATGAATTGTATAAGACAGGAGAAGATCTTATTATTAGAAGATGTGTTTGAGAGCATGAAATGCCTGAAATTCTTAAGGAATTTCATGATGAACCCTGTGGCGGACATTTTGTTGACAAGAGGAAAACCTATAAAATCCTTCATTTAGGATATTATTGGCCATCCATCTTCAAATATGCCAAAGAATATGTCAAAAGGTGTGACAGTTTTCAAAGGGTAGGGAAACCTGCTCCTTCAAATGTAATGCCATTACAACCTCAGGTACTTATTGAACCTTTTGAAAAATGGGCCTTGGATTTTGTGGACCTATCAATCCTCCATCTAAAAAAAAAAGTATATCCTGGTATGCACTGATTATGTCACTAAATGGGTAGAGGCTAAAGCATTACCATTTTCTAATGAAATATATGTAGTTAATTTTATTTTTGAGGATATCTTTACTCGTTATGGTGTTCCAAGAGAAATTTTAATAGATAAAGGTGCTCAATTTACATCAAAGATGGTGCAAAATATGGTAGAAATTAAAAAATCAAGCAGAAGAAGTCTACCCCTTACCATCCACAAGCAAAGGGTCAGGTTGAATCTACCAACAAGGTGATTGAAGGAATTCTCACAAAGACTGTTCATCAACATAGAAGAGATTGGGAAGAAAGGCTTCCTGAAGCCTTATGGGCCTATAGAACGACATGGAGAAGCACAATAGGACATACTCCTTATGAACTTGTTTATGGGAAGCAAGTCCTGTTTCCTATAGAATTTCAGATCAAAACCTTCAAGATGGAAGTCCAACTGGGACTTTATTTGACAGAAGCACAGAAGCATAGACTAGAGAAAATTAATGAACTAGATGAAATCAGACAAGATGCAGTCCAAAGAACTAGTATAGTCCAACATAAAAGGACTAAATGGCATGACAAGTATATCAAAGAGAAAAAGTTTCAAGAAGGGGACTGGGCACTCTTTTTTGACTCAAAATTTAAGGATTTTCAAGGTAAATTTCAGACTCATTGGCTTGGACCATATGATATTGAGAAAGTCTTTGAAAATGGAGTAGTAAAGATCAGAACAATAGATGAAGAAAAGGTATCTCTTCTTGTAAATGGTCATAGGCTGAAAGTATATCATAAACCACTTTCAAAAGAAGAGTTTGTCAGAAAATTTCAGAATAACATTGATATGGAGTTAGTGAAGAATAATTCTTCTTCTTCACAAACTTAGCTTTTATTTTTCTATATATATATATATATATATATATATATATATATATATATATATATAAAGTATAAGTATGAAAACCAATCAATGATTGGCATACTTATGCAGAAAGTACAGGGTGAAAATCATAACCCTCTGACATCCTATACTTTCATTTCTATTTTCTATGAATAAATGATCATATTTGAAAATCATAAATTGCAAATTCATTTCACTACACTCCACTGTCACTCCATTTCCATTTCATTTCACTTTCATTTTATCATAACATTTTACTACACTCCACGTCCATATTCCATTTCACTCCACATTCCATATCCATATTTCATATTCTTTTGAGAGATTATATTCTGTAGCCAGGCACATTCTGCAGCTACTCACATTCTGTAGCTGGTTCTATTTTGTAGCTAATATGATTCTGCAAAGCCACTCCAACAAATACAGAGATGATAATTTCAAAAGGGATTATAGGACTATGTTCTAAATATCACCATCCTACAAAAGGAGTACCTAAGGAAAAACATCAAGCAACAATAAACAACAAGGTCAAATTCTGAGGTAAAATGTAGAAATTTATTTTAATAGCAAAAAGTTAAAACATGAAAAATGTATAATGTGTACATTTATATGTTCCTTGGTAGCCTATCATTTGAATTGATTAATTCTCATCATGATGAATCTCAACCATATCCCTCATCTAACATTTCAACAACGGTCCATCATTAAAACCATTGATTAATGACTAACGGTCATAATCATAACGTAACCTATTAGGCCACGTCTCTCTCAGACCGTATCATTCACTTATTCCCTACAGTTTACTATAAACCCTCCCTCAGATCCGTAGCTCATTTCATTTTTCCATAGCTATTTCATTTCCATTGCTCATTCACCTCCATCAAACTCTGCATCCAATCCACTTTCAAACACAGAGGGGTAATTTTGGGGGTAAAGGTACTCTGCACAGAAGAAGAATGGGTCTATTTATCAAAATAGATCCAATAGGAGTCAAATACATGGAAGGATATCCACAAGTCAGAGAGCTACTACAGCAAGCTGGATGGCTAAGGTTTATAGAAAATTTTGATGGCTTCCATAAGGAAATTACCAAATCATTTGCCAAATCTTTTGATGGGACTAAGGTGGAGATTGGAGACATCAAATTCACAATAATGGAACCATACTTCGCTGAAGCAACAGAACCCTCGAGGCAAGGAGAGCGGTGGTTCAAGAACAAATAGTTTCATAACGAATCATGGAAGGGGATACTTAAAAATCCAGGTATGGATGTTGCAGTCTTTAGAAAACGAATTCCAAGTACTTCTCTGAAAATTAAGTGGAGGAACATGCTGCTAATTTTGCAAAAAATTATAACTTGTGAGGGAAGGTATGGAACCATGTATGATTATCATATCAGATTATTAATGAATTTTCTAGGAAATGGAGAGATCAACCTACCTTACTTTCTACTCTGTAGTCTAAGGAGAATGGCCTCCAATGTCCAAAAGGGAATCCAAATTTTAGAAACCACTCTGCATAATCATGATTTAGTGAAAATATTGGTTTAATTTTAATTAAAGAGCATAGGATATAATTGGGATGATTTCCTTATAAGGAATCATTTTCAGGAACAACCAGAATCGCCACCTAAGCTAGAAAATTTCAGGAGAAGTAGAAGAAAGAAAACTGACATGGTTGTTGAAAATAGACTTGACACTACACCACAGGAAGAAGATGAAGAACTAATTTCTGAAAAGCTAACAGAAATTAGGAAACAAATTCGGGTTAAAGGAAAGAAAAATAAAGCAAGTAAAGGTATTAATGAAGAGGATGAGAATCCTCCAAAGTTGAGAAGAAGCTCTAGAATTCAAGGCATCATAAATAAGACATTCACCAAGGAGACAGAACTCATAAATATAGATGGCGAAGCCCAGTTCCATCACCTATTGACAAATATCCTGAGTACAATCCTCAAAACTCTCATGTGTATCATTTTGAAGAAGGCCCTAGTAGAATATATCCTGGTATAGACCCAGTTTAGCAACAAATATATGATTATGTGGAATCATTGGAAATAAGTGCCTCAATGAGTCAATAAATACCTGTCAATCCACAAGAACCTCTGTTTGAAACTCTTAGACAAGATAAATATGAATTAGAGATATTGAACAAGCATATCAAGAATGAAAATGAGATTTTGAAAGAGCAAGTCAAGTTGAAAAATGCAATGAATGATAACTCTACTCTGCAGCTAAGGCTATCACATAAGGAAAACAGGAAATTGAAGAAGAAGAATAAGAGGTTAAGCAGAGCACTCATAAACCTCAGATTCAAACTTCTCATGAAAAAGACAAGAATAACATTGATTTCCAAAAGAAACAGAAGAATAAGGTTGGATGTCTTAGTTGAAGTTTCAAAACACATGCAGTAAGGGAGAATAACTTAAAATTTTGGCAAATTGCATGACGACATGCAATGATTTTGTTGTGGGGGTATGCTGAACCCTAGGATTACCCTCTCATTTATAGTTTTCTCATCTCATTTCACCTTTTTTCCGTTACTTCATAAACCCTAAATGCTAAGGTTTTCCTCAAGGATACATAAAAATGGTTGACATATCATATTTTCATGACTTTTTCTATTTTAATAAATTTTTGTAGATTAGCCACAGAATGCAACCTGTTCTACAGCTGATTGTGCGTTCCATAGCTACTCTTGTGGTTGAACATGTTATAGGTGTTAGTTGAAGGAGCGGGCCACATGGGTGTTCTCAAAATCCTTCCTACATGGATTTCATCCTATTCATATGGACCAGATCGACAAATGGAGGTGTATAACCCTATGGTCAAAGTTATAAGTCAAAGAAAATTTCCTACATTAATTAGGACTCCTGATGTGCTTTGTAGAAAATCATGAGTCGTAAAAGTCCTAGTTTGATTATGATTCAAAGATACACCTGTAGCTACTTTTCTTCATAGTTTTTTATGCAATTTACCTATAAATAGAGGTTCTATAGAACTGAGAACAAGTTAAGTTTTTGTAGCACAAGTTTAGAATTATAGTGACATACTCTGTTTTCTCAAAATCTGTTTCAATAAAGAAGTTCAGTTCCCAGATGTTGGTTTGATTACATTTTTGAAGAGCTAAGGAGTTAACCAACTTGGTAGCAGAGGGCCCCTGCTGCTAAAGGAGGCTTTTAATGCTTTCTAGTTAGATTTCTTCAGTTATGTTTAGTAATTTATGTTCATGCTTAATTTCCAGTTTTCAATAGTTTAAATGCAACTGTGGAAATTTTCCTTCCGAAACATTTCAAGGAGATAGGACTTCTGTTTTCAGGATTGGAATAAAGATTGAAGTGATGAGAAACATGGTTGTTTAGTTTACTATTTTGCCTTTTCAAATTTAGAAGCTAGCTGTCAATTACTGTGTCTAATCATTTATGAAAACCATTTTTCACATATCTTAAATCTTACATTGAATGGTTAAATATTTTATAAGTGCAGTGGTTGAATACATTTCATTTCTTGTCATTTGCTTGCTAAGAGCTAAAGGGGTAATTGATTTTTCTGAAGCCATACCAAGAGGCCACAAGCTTCACAATTGGATGAGACTGATATTTCAATTATTCATTTAGTTATTTTTGGAATACATTTAATTTCTTGTCATTTTCTTGCTAAGAACTAAAGGGATAATTGATTTTTCCGAAGCCATATCAAGAGGCCACAAGCTTCACAATTGGATGAGACTGATAATTCAATTATTCACTTAGTTGGTTGTAGTTAGAATATCCTCATCCCATTGCAACAAAACAATCTTCTTAAAGATCATTCTGACTGAAACTAACATGAATATACTAAGCAAGGATAGTTAAATGACTAGATGTAATGCAATGTTTGAGTTATTTCATTTACAGAGTTGTTGTAGTTCTTTAGCTTAGACAAATGTAATGGTTGCTTAGAAACATTACCAAAAAGAGGTAATTCTCTACATATTGGGTAAATGGAGTAACTAAAATATCTTAGGTGATTTTTAATAAGCATTTTATGCTTTCTGTCTTAGGACTCTAGCAATTAAGGTACAAACAGTTGATTTCATCTCATAGGGTTTTGACCTAATGATTGAATGTTGAGACAACCTAAAGTACAATAGTTGACACATTCCCCTGCTTTCATTTTGTCTTCAATCTTATTTTATTCATAGATCCATGGATTAGGTTTAATCACTAATGAATTATATGCTTTACCTTTTTTCTCAAAACTAAGTCCTAGAACTAGTCAACAAGCTTTGGTTTTCTTTTCTAAAAAAATTAACTTAGTTTCATAATACTTCTTTTTCTTCATTTTTAATTAGATTCATTTTAAATTTTCCAATAGCCTAGAATAGCACACTAAGGATTAAAAGACAAACCCCAAAAAACAATAAGAAAAACATAAACAACGAAGTAAGGGAAAGATCACTTAGGCACATATAGTGCACCACACTTCATCAGTTTAGTAGTCCTGGTCGATAATTTATGTAAGCAATTTAGAAACACTAAATTGACTAAACAAACTTATCCTTTGGAAGGTTACCCCAAAAGGTGGAAACAAGAGGCCAAAGGAAGGTGTTCATGGTTATGTAGTTGAACAACCTAAGCTGACTCGCTCACGAAGTAGTTAGCATGGAAACTTCACCTCTATATTTAAAATACATTCCAAAAATAGCTTCGCGTGGGTAGCTCATTGGGACAGAGCGCTAATGGGTGCGGGGTCTAGTGTTAATTTCCTTTTTTGGCGCGAGGCCATAATGGTCTACCAGCGCCAACCCAAAAGCATGTGTTTTTTATGGTCTGTTCAAGGAAAATATAACAGAGGAAATGTTCTCCTCATGGCAAGGGATGCAATGATACTCTTTGCAAGGAATGACACTTCATATAAGTCACAAAAATGGTCCTCCAATGTGCGAGATGGGGATTTCAGGGATGGTGACAAAATGTTGTGTAACACCCTTCATCACAAAGCCTCTAGGTTGCTTCATGTAGATCTCTTATTCTACCTCAAGATCAAAAGTAGCAGCAACAGATAAAAGTAATCTAATAGAAGTTAACTTGGCAACAGGAGAAAAAAATATCACCAAAATCAATTCTTGACATTTGGGAATAACCTTTTTCTACCAACCGAGCTTTGTGTTTCTCCACTTTTCCTTCTACATTCATCTTCTTCTTAAACACCCATTTTCTTCCATTTGGTTTCCTTCCAACCGTAAACTCCACCAGATCCCATGCCTCAACTTTGTGCAAGGATTCCATTTCATCAACCATGGATTCCTTCCAGGGTTTTCCATCCTTTGAATCCACTGCCTCCCTTACAATTCTAGGATCATCATCGGTGATAGTTAAAGAAAATTTTGAATAGAAATCAGATGGACTATACCTTTTTGGCTACCTTCTTTCTTGAACTGATCTTCACAAAGATGGAGTTTGTGGCTCTTCCTCTTCTGAATATTGTTTTGTTGTAGATTCTGGTTCTTCTTCCTTTATAAAAATCTATCTTCTCAGGTTCTTTTGGTAGGACTTCATGTTTAATAACATATTTCACCACTCTAAACACCACATATCGGCTATACACAACCTTCCTTATTTACTAAATCCAAATCATATAACCTTTTAAACCATCCTTATACCCAATAAAGATGCACCTTTCATATTTACTATCCAACTTGGTTCTTTTCTCCTCTGGAACATGTACATATGCATCACAACCAAATACCCTCAGATGTGAAACAGAGGGTTTCTTACCATTCCATACCTCATGTGGATTCTTATCCTCTAACGCTAATGAAGATGATTTGTTAACCACGTAACATGCAGTCTTCACTGCCTCTTCCGAGAATTCTTGTCCTAACTTGGCACCATTGAGCATGCTTCTTTCCTTTTCCATCAATGTCGTGTTAATTATTTCTACAACTCCATTTTTCTGAGGTGTGTATGGATTAGTATTCTTCTGTGATATACCAAACTTCTTACAAAACTATTCAAATTCCTTCTTGCAGAACTCTCCACCATTATCTCTCCTCAACACCTTTATCTTCTTTTCTATCTGGTTTTCCACCAGAGCCTTAAATTATTTAAATCTGTCAAAGAGTTCAGATTTCTTCCTCTCAAAATATATCCATGTATTCCTTGAGAATTCATATATAAATGACACATAATACACAAACTTACCCAGTGATGGAACCAAAACAGATCCAAACACATCACTATGCACAAGCTCTAATATCCCTTTCGACCTCTTAGCACCAAAGGGGAAGCTCACCTGATTCTGCTTCCCATATACAAAATGTTCACAAAAATCCAAATCTAGAGAGAAATTAGACATACCTTCTACCATACCATTACCATGAATTATTCGAAGGCCCTTCTCTGCAATATGTCCAAGACTTTGATGGAACAACATTGTCTTTTCTCCAGACATGACAAGGTTTTCAACTCCACTTTCAAGAACCACAAAAATATTGCACCCATCAATAAAAATGCTACCCAGAAGCTTATACAGAGTTCCAATCCAAACTCCCCACATCAATACTAGTGCTCCTTGAACCATCTTGTAGGTATCCTTCTCGAACACTGTTTTTACACTTGCATGATCCATATTTCTTATAGAAATCAGATTTCTAGCCAATGCAGGAATATGCAGAACACCTGGAAGTATTCTAATCCTTTCACCTTGCAACTTCAGCTTCACTTTTCCACATCTAACTATTTTTGCCTTCCTGACCTCCCCTATGAAGACATCACCACCATAATATTTCTCATACTCGTAGAATCACTCCCTATGTGGATTAAAGTGAAAGGATGCACCTGAGTCAATAAAAATTACTCATGATCTACATGTGTACTTGAATAAGAAGGAAAGTAAAAATCCACACCTTCATTTGAGGTGGTTTTTGCTTCTACAGAAGGAGCATCATTAGGTCCCTTTCCTTTCTGAGGAGCTTTAGATCTATAGTCATTTTTGAAGTACCCTTCCTTTCCGCATTTCCAACAAACCTTTACAGGTTTTCCTGGAGATTTTTATTTCCCTCTAGATTTAAATTTCCCACACGAGGACTTATTTTTGTTTCTGTTCTCAGACCATCCTCATATAGACAAGGCATCTCCATTTTTGCCTGCCATATTTTTCCGTCTCATTTCCTTCAACAACAAGGATGAGAAAATTTAAACAAACTTCAAGTTAGTTGTATTACTACCTATTGCAACAACCAGACTATCTCATGGATCTAGTAGAGAACACAAAAAATTGATACACTTATCTTCATTTGGTATTTTCATATCAACAAATAACAAATGAATTACCATATTATTGAAGGAATTCATATGCTCTGTCATCGAATCTCCATCCTTCATCCTCAGGTTGTGTATCTTTTTCCGTAGGAATAGGTTGTTCACTAGAGACTTAGATTGATACAATGTCCATAAATTTTCCCACAAATCCTTCATCGTAGCTTCCCCAGATACATTCAACAATACTGAATCTGAGATACACAACCATATTGTTCTCTTTTCTTTTTGATCCAACTTTTCCCAGTCTTCATCTGCCATTGCATTTGGTTTAGTACCTGGATCTACCTCGATCCACTGATATTTATCCACCACCAGATCCTCCATCTTGAGATTCCACAACTTAAAACTCTTACCATTAAATTCTTGATCTCTGCCTTGCCACTGCTCGCCATATTCTTTCACCACAAGAATCAATCCTGCAGATTTTCCACTAAACAGGGTCTACCACAGGCCCGAGAAAAATCTCTCAATAGTAAAGGCCCTTCAATTCAAAACAACTCTGATACCAAATCTAGGTTTTCACCATGTACATAAATTACATGAAAACAAATTCTTAAAAAAATAGAAAATAAACAATGGAGACATCATAAAACATAAAACACATATACACAGATATTTCCCCCTAGATCCCAAAACTAGGACTACCAGATCGATTTTTCATTATTTTCCTTTCAATGTTACAATAAATATATATACATGTTGAAGAATTCAAAAACCCCAATCCATTAACCCTAGATTAGAACATAATTGTAGTTCTCTTGATTGGATCTAAAAAATACCATTGACAGAAAACCACCATGCCCAAAACCATGTGTAAAACCCATTCACAAAACCATAGGTAGGTTCGCCCACCTAATATAGGGTCCATTTTTTTTTCCCAAGGTGATGCCTCGAACCCTATGTAGGGGGGCTACCTCCCTCTTACAAACCCCCCAATAGGGTGAGTTATGCCACCCCTGTGACCCCCATGTTGGGCCCAACGCAATGAAGGGGGGCTTACGCCCCCCCCCCCCCGCTTCGCGCATGAGTCTAGCCATCGAAATAATATAACACACACCCAACACTTTTCCTATTCATGTAACTCTTATGATTATCCTGTGATGCTTTCAAGTTCTTCTTGATCACCTGCATTTCTTGTTCCATTTATTCCAATATCTCTAGTCCAATCAATACGTTGTTAGCCAGATCACTGCAACTGATACGAGTGTTGCAACTCCACTCATCTTCAATGAATCATGATACCCATTGTTGTAGGAGAACTCTACCAGTGGAATATACTCTTCCCACTTGCACTACTAGTTCATCACATAAATTCTCAACATATCCTCCAATTTTTGAAGTCCAACAAGAAATTGAAGCATCTACACTAGTGCAGGACCAGAAGGTCCAAGCATCACCTACACTAGTGTGGGACCACAGGTCTTAGCAGCACCTACACTGGCTTGGGATAAATTTGGTGCATGTCTATTTTAGTTATCCCTTAATTAAGATGGACAATAAAATGTAATATAATCTCAAAATAACTTGTAATAGTTAAATGAGTGCGATAAACTCAGTTAACTCATGAAGTTTGAGTTGAGGATAGTTTGCGAGGCATGCATAGTAATTCTAGTTGTAACAGAGTTCAAAGTGCAATGGTGCATTAGTTAATGTAGGTTGTAATCAGTTTAACTTAGTTAAGTGAGTTAAAGTCAGTTGTTCTACTTGTAACTGTTTGATACACTAGTGAGAGATCAAGTGAATTACATATTATTTAATTCACAATAAATGATATCACATGCAACTAAGGATTTACTATTATTATTTGCATGCATGTCATTTCCAGTGGAGATCCATTTGAGATCTAGGTGAAAGGGATGTTGACTACCAGTTGTAGGATTATTGGGTTGCACCCATGCAACCAAACACCCATTGGATTTCCCATGATACTTTCGCAGTCAAGGAAGGCTAAAATTCCTAAAGAATAGGGATTGCATTCCACATGAATTACGCAAGCAATTCAGGTTGTCTAGAGGCTAAGAATTGGCTAAGTGTTGGTTAGTTTTGTCCAGGATAGTGTGAGACAATTAGCTAAGTACAGGAGGGCTCTTGTGAGAAGAGTTGTATGTAATTTTTTCATGTATCCATGTTGAATATACAATAGAATATAGTGGGGTTTGAGAAGCAAGCTTTCCCCAGGAAATTATCTGTGTTGTGGTTTTATTTATTCTTCTTTGCTTCATGTGATTAGCGTTTGTGTTTTTTATTCCATAATTGATTTGTAGAAGTGATTTAGTATCTAGCTTTAGCACATTGTTAAATCCATGATATACATGCTTGTTTTATAATTTCTACATGGTATCCAAGCACAAGAAATCAAAATAGTGAAGGAGGAGTTGAGTTTGTGACTGAATAGAATTCGAATTTGCAAAAAGACTTTCTTGGTGCTACAACTGATTCAGGATCAAAATGGCTTTCAATGGCTTGATATTGTAGTATGCAATCAAGGGAAGCTCTAACTATATTGATTGGAAAGATAGGATGTAGGTAGTACTCGAAGACAATGGCTTGAAGTAATTCATTGACAATGATGTTCCTAAACCTGTTGTGACATATGCTACAAATCTTGATGCATGGCAAAAGAAAGTGGCAAAGGTGAGGAGGATCTCACTAGAGGGAGTACGAGACCACATTGTCTCAAGTATCCATGGAAAAGAGACACCATATGATATGTGGAAAGCTTTTATAGATCTATTTTAGAGCAGTAGTGACCACAGGAAATTGGCACTAAAAGATAAACTCAGGAAGATCAAGAAGAAAGGCGACTCCATGCCAAAATATTTAACAAAGTTTGTCTAATGTCAGGATTAGCTGGGGAGCATTGGTATTACTGTCATTGATGATTATTTGGTGAGCCTATCACTTCTAGGACTTCCCAAGGGTTATCATATTTATCAAGACTCTGTCAGTGGAAGGGAAAAGCTGCCAGATTGGGAACGACTATGGTCAGATTTGGTGCAGGAGGAGTTTAGACGGAATACAAGAGATGGATCTTCATCTAAGAATGAAGATGAATAGGATTGTGATTTGGTTGCCAAGGCGCAGAAGGGGAAAGGAAAGAAGCTCCATTCCAAATATGGAAAGAAGTGTGGTATGTCCAGAGTGAAGTTTTTTCACTATCACGAGCATGGGCATTATGCTACTAACTGTCAACAAAAGAAGAATAACAAGAAGGCTTCAGGATCTGCAGATGGTGAGGCTTTGGCCTCACAATTTGAGCTTGGATTCTCACTCATTTCATGCATGGTGTCAAGTGAAATGTGATCGATGTGGTATTTGGATAGTGGTGTATCCTTTCACATGACGAGAGATAAGGAAATTTTCAGTATCTTGGAGGAGAAGGACCTCCAGATGCATATCGAAATGGGTGATGATGGGCAGTACATGTAATATCCCAAAATGGAATAATGCATTGATACACAAGCACAATATTTGAAACACAGAAAATGTACATGTAATATTATGATAAACACAGATATAGACAGAATAGTTGAGCCATTTTATTATATGGAGGTGGATAAACCTGTACAAAAGTGCTCAAAAGATGAGGTACTCTAGCCAAAGAGATGGCCTAGAATGACCCTGAAAGCATGCTACAACAAGCACTGCGTAAATGGAGAGCTGCAGGAAGAAATATTGTGGTGTAACTTCAACAGATGATAAACATGTGACTGCTAACTGAAAGGAAAATGAAGATCTATGGAGCTCAAGAGCTTTGATGATGCCAAGATTCAAGATTTGGCCAATGTGATGGAAACCCAAGATAACCCAAAAAGGAAATTCAAGATCCATGAGATTGGAAAATCACTCTCCTAGGGTTGGATCCCTTGACTACTGGGTTATGTAAATCTAAAACTATATCTAATCCAAATATGGCTACAAAATGTTATACAAACAGATCTAAGCTCTGAGGGATGATCCCTCCTTTAGATCTCCAACCTAGAAGCTTGATATCTTTTCTCTTCTTCCTCCTCCTCAAAATGCAACAATTAAATATGCAGCTGCTGAAGAAACTGCATTGTATAAGAGGGAGAGACTCAATGCCTGCTGAAATATTCTTCAATAAGCTCTAGGTTGATGGAAATAGTGATGGCAAGGTGAGGGGATGATCCCTCACAGGATTCCTAGCTAAAGTGCTAGAAACTTCCTTCCTCCTCTGGATCTGCAATGATATACTGCAAAATCCTTGATGGGACTGCTGCTAATAAAAGGTCAATAATATTTGTTCTGATGCCAAATCTTAAATGAGGCCCTAGGAATGATGATCTTGAAGTACAAGGTGACAGGAATAATCCTTCACCAGTTCTCCAGTTGAAATACTGAAGACAACCTTCTCCTCTCAAACTGATATTCAAAAATGTGTAATTTATGAATGTAGATGTTCTGTAGAGAGTAGAAATGCTATGGAACCAATGCCTAATGATTAATAGCAGCTCATAATACCTTCCCAGAGTAGGCAGACAAGTCCCCCATGGGTAAGGGTGGGATTCCCGCTCAGGAACACCCTGTGCTAAACAACACTGCAGACTTAGCTAAACAACATAAGAGTGCATGGAATGTCAAAAGACAACTCCAGATCTAAATAAATCACAAAATCATAAACCAAAATCTTGCCTCCAATGTTTCCTTCATCTCCATTATATACAAAGTGAGCCTTCCCAAGCCTTGGCCCACCTCTAAACTGCTATGTGCATGTGGGCATAATCCTCCATGTTTGATTGCGCTATCTCTCCAAGTCCTCCATCATGTCTACATGCAATGTGCACCCTCTCCATCATGTGTGAATTAAATGCACTACTTTCTCCATCACTTCATCATGAATGCTCTGTGATCTTACATTAGATTCCCTCCATGATCTCAGTTGACTGCTTCAACCTCTATGATCTTCCCATTAATTAGACATGATCTCCACTCCTTTCTCATTAGTAGCCACTCCACTACTCCATTATGTAGATATATGTTTAATTGATCCACATTCACACATCAAAAGTGGATCTTATTCATATTTGAGGATTATGGGTCCCTCCACCCTTTTATTTACTTAATTAATTGAGGAAATTAAGAACTCTAATATTCCAAATATCATGTGAAAATTTAGGAATATTACAGTCCTCCCCAGAAAAATGTTGCTTTTCCTCAAGAAACTGCAAAAGTAGATGCAAATCCATCTATTCCCTCCAAATGGAATCCACATAAGGAAGGCCTCCTCCGTCTGTTGCAATGTGTTATGCATGTTTGGTTCCAACGTTGTCTCTCAAGAATGCATAGAATGACCTCCAACTATGTCGTTAGATGTCCTTCTTTCTCTGAGAAGTACCAAGTGATGACCATAAGCTACCCAACATAATCATAAATACATGAGATACATAATTTAAAGTGGTTATTTCCATAAAGGAAAGGCCCCATCTCACAAAACATCTCTTCATCCCATGTTTCATGAAGTACATTGAGCATTGACATGCCCTCATACTTAGCCCTGTTTGCCTTGTTGGATCCAAGCACCATTCCAATATTATGAAAAAGAAGAAATATAGACATATGGGTAAACAAATATTTCAAACCATATTCTCCCAATAGTAGCCACTAGAGTAGGAGCCTCTTGCTGCCATCCTCCATCTCCACCATGCAAGATGGACAAGCCAAACTCCCCCCAAAAGCAACCAAAGCAACAAGATATCTTGCTTCCTTCTCACCTCCTCATGTGCAGCATGGAGTAAAAACATACTAATAGACATTTGGAATGTCACATAAGCCCAATACAAGCAAATACCATTATTACACATCATGAAAGTACCATTCCAAGTTATACAGAATACAAAACACATAGACATAGGAGATGTCATGTGATGGAAAAACTCTCTCAAGGGAAACCAAAGTAAACATTCCTTCCTTTGCTTCATTCTGTCATTGATACACAAGGCATGAGTCAAAGAAATATGAGCTATTGGGTGGTAGCCATACTCACCCAAGAGAAGCCAGCGCAACCATGCCTCCTTCTTCATTACATGAGTGTTATTTAAGGCATGGATCAAAGAAATATGGGCTTTTGGGTAGTAACCAAACTCACCCAAGAGAAAATAGCATAACCAAGCTTCTTGCTAGCCCATGTCATATATCTGCAAGTGGTCATGCAACCCCTTGCTTGCCATCCTCACTCACTCATCCCAATGTGGATGATGAATGATGTTTTGCATAAACATGGTATCCTCCCATTGTAGAATACCATACTCCTCAAACTGATGAAGAACTTTTCACTCCATGATATGTTTAAGTACACCCCCAATGAGACTTATCCATGAGATATTATTCTCATCAATGGCCCTCCAAAACTAATAAGGTTTTGGATCTACTATGGGTAGAAATTTCTTTTTGAGCTGTGAGATGCTCGTTGAGAAAGAGTCACCTTGAAAGGGGAGAATATTTCCCATCTCAAGATGTCTACCATCTATCATATTCTTCTCCATTTATTCATGAATGAAGCTACCATTTGATTACTCCCATAAGGAATGGGTCCTCTTCTTCTCATTGCTTCTCATTAACAGTGTTGTAGATCTGCAAGGTGATAAATGTGTTGTCTCAAAGAAAGGCACAATGTTGAACTCATAGCCAGCCATTGTACATAAGATCATACTCATCCCATACTATAAAATTCCACACTTCAACTCAAAGGATTGAATGTAGTTCATCAATGAAAAACTAGGATGGTTCTTCATCTCTTCCTAGATTAGATCAAGGGTCCTCTATGCAGTGATATAATACTGCTCCAAATCAGCATGTTGTTCTAACCCTTGGTCATGCAATAACCTTGATGGCATGTTCCCATAAGTTTCAATAGGATGTACTGAAAAAATATGAGATGAAACTGGTTGCATACCTTGGATCAAATGATATTCATAAAAATCTTGCAAGATCACAAAATTTTCCTCTTTCAGTTCAATGATCTCCCTAAATGCTAGTAAGAGTGATGGCTACTATTCTATCAATGTACCAGCGCTGGAATAAAACCCCTGTTCCTCATGCATCTCCTGAATCATGCATGGGACTCTATATGTCAAGATCTTAAGACTATCTTGCAAATATGCAAGTGTCTCTCCTCCAGATATAAGTACTTTCGCAGCTAGTGGTGAATGTAGTGAATCTTTGTCCAGAGTGACAAGAATGACCTCCTCCTTTGTTTCCTTAGGAAATGTCTCTTTGTGGCATATCTATGGTTTTCTCATATCAAATTTCTTTATCAAATTGTGAAATAAATATGAATATTTAGTCACCTATGCATGCTCCATGTGACCAAACCATGAATCATTGGCTTCACATAGAAGATGAAGTGCTGTAATCTGAACAACCTCTTTTTTAGCCACAGGATGTAGCCTGAAAAATGAATCTAACTCTTTCCTCCAAGCTTTAAAAATGATTGAGGAAGATCCATAAAATGTAGGAAAATAGAATCTATTGTGCATCTTCCTTTTATTGCTGCTATAAGATATTCTTTCCTTTGAGTTTGAAGAATTGCTAGAGAGTTAGATTCTCCTTGAATGCTCTAGACTGTGCCTTGTACTCTTCTAGATATAGACGGAGAGTATCATGAATCTCATGTTCTCTTCTTTCTTCATTTCTATACCATTCACCTTCTTTAAATTAAGTGGGCATAGTAGATCTATGAGGAGATCTATGATTCTTCAGTCTTCTTTGTTACTGATAAGAAGTACTGGGAACTTATTCATCTTGAAACCTTCTTGAGGTTTCTCTTTGCCTTTCTTTCTTCATTTCATTGATCTCCTTGGAGATATCCTTCATATTTCTCAATAAAGATGAAACAAAACTTAATCCCTCCATTATAATAGATCTCTAATATATTCTTTTCATATGTTGTCAATAATTTCCACAAGCTGAGTCAAAGATCATGCTCTGATACCACTGTAATATCCCAAAATGGAATAATGCATTGATATACAAACACAATATTTGAAACACAGAAAATGTACATGTAATATTATGATCAAAATAGATATAGAAAGAATAGCTGAGCCATTTTATTATATGGAGGTGGATAAGCCAGTACAACAATGCTCAAAAGATGAGGTACTTTAGCCAAAGACATGGCCTAGAATTACCCTAAAAGCATGCTACAACAAGCACTGCGTAACTGGAGAGCTGCAGGAAGAAATAATACATTGTCCCTTAAATAGATAATAAACATGTGACTATCGACTGAAAGGAAAATGTAGATCTATGGAGATCAAGAGCTCTGATGATGCCAAGATTCAAGATCTAGCCAATGTGATGGAAACCCAAGATTACCCAGAAAGGAAATTCAAGATCTATGATATTGGAAAATTACTCTCCTAGGGTTTGATCCCTTGATTGTTGGGTTATGCAGATTTGAAGATAGATCTAATCCAAAGATGGCTACAACATGTTATAAAAAAAAATCTAAGATTTGAGGGCTGATCCCTCCTTCAGATCTTCGAGCTAGAAGCTTGAGATCTTGTCTCTTCTTCCTCCTCCTCAAAATGCAGCAATTGAATATGCAACTGCTAAAGAAACTGCCTTGTACAAGAGGGAGAGACTCAAGGCCTACTTAAATATGATGCAATAAGCTCTAGGCTGATGGAAATAGTGATGGCAAGGTGAGGGGATGATCCTTCATAGGATTCCTAGCTGAAGTGCTAGAAACTTCCTTCTTCCTCTAGATCTGCAATGATGGACTGCACAATCCTTGATGGGACTATTGCTGATAGGAGGTAAATAATATTTTACCTGACGCCAGATCTAAAATGAGGCCCTGGGAATGCTGATCTTTGATGCAGGTGGATATTGGTGGCCACTTGCCTATTCCACTTGGGGCCCCACCATTGCCTCTTTCAATTTTTCAGTTTCGGCATAACTTACTATTTTTAGCAGTTTTTCGGGTCCTAAACTTCCGGAGCCGTTTTGAGGCCCTAAACGACGTTTTTTGGGCATCACGCCTCTATCTAATATCATTTCGTTTTGGAATGGATATTTGTGGAAAAATTTATATTCCTCGGATAGATCTTTCTAATGATGTACCATGTGCGTCAAACGGAGATAGTATGCCAAAGTTACGTCCCTGGGAAGTTGAAACACCAATTTACCCAAACGGGGCCCATATTTTTGGCGCTTCATCTCCTAGGGTTAGGTTTTTGGATGTTTAGAGTTATCCATTGTTTCTAAATAGTAAACAGGCCCTCGAGCCTCATTTTAACTCAGTTCAGAGGCCTGTAGCTGCTACATCTCTTCTCAGAGATGGCTACCAATGCCCTAGCTAGTTCTATTTCCATTCTGTCTGTAAGCAAATTTCAATTCTTTGATATTAATGAAATGAAGTGTTACTTCCGCTGAATCTCTATATTTATGGTTATATTTTTATTCTGTTTCATTCTTGCATAAATCCGGATCAATATTGAAGTCCAAGGTGACAAGAATAATCCTTCACCAATTCTCCGGTTGAAATACTGAAGACAAACTTCTCCTTTCAAACTGATATTCAGAAATGCATAATTTTTGAATGTATATGTTCTACACAGAGTAGAAACACTATGGAACCAATTCCTGATGATGAATAGCAGATTAGAATACTTTCCCAATGTAGCCACACAAGTCTCCCATGGGTAAGGGTGGGATTCCCACTCAAGAACACCCTGTGCTAAACAACACTGCAGACTTAGCTAAACAACATATGAGTGCATGGAATGTCAAAAGAAAACTCCAGATATAAACAGATCACAAAATCATAAAACAAAAGCCTACCTCCAATGTTTCCTTCATATCCATTATTTACAAAGCGAGCCTTCCCAAGCCCTGTCCCACCTCTAAATTGCATTGTGCATGTGGACATAAGCCTCCATGTTTGACTACGTTGTCTCTCCAAGTCCCCCAGCATGTCTACATGCAATGTACACCCTATCCATCATGTGTGCATTAAATGCACTACTTTCTCCATCACTTAATCATGAATTCTCTATGATCTTACATTAGATTCCCTCCATGATCCCAGTTGATTGCTTCAACCTATATGATGTATCTCATTAATGAGACATGATTTCCACTCCTTTCTCATTATTAGCTTCTCCACTACTCCATTATGTAGATATATGTTTAATTAATCCACATTCACACATCAAAAGTGGATCTTATTCATATTTGATGATTATGCGTCCCTCTACCATTTTATTTACTTAATTAATTAAGAAAATTAAGAACTCTAATATTCCAAATATCATGTGAAAATTTATGAATATTATAATACAATGCTACCAAGATTGGTACCATTACCTTATAGAGATAGTTAGGTAAACCTTTTTAATTAAAATATGTAATGCATGTATTAGGCTTGAATAAAAATTTGGTATGAGTTGCAATGTTGGAGAATAGAGGTTATGATGTTTTTTTCAGTGAAGGAAAATATTTCCTGTGACACAAAACAACTGGACAAGCCAAGAAGATTTGGATTCAAGTTAATAATATATATAAACTAGATGTATATGGTTGCAAAACTTTGATGGGCAAGGCAGATAGAGTGGTGAGCCAGGATGAGGGTGAGTTATGACATAAGAGATTGGGCCATCTTCACCATGAAGCCTTGAAAGTCATGCAACGGATTTCCATGGGTCTTCCCAAGGGTACACTTACAGAGTTAGAAACATGCAAGGGATGTATTATGGGAAAATATGTAAAGGACACCTTTCATGAGAAGGGGAACAAAGCTTCAAGGATCCTTGAGAAAGTTCACATAGACGTGTGTGGACCATTATTTGTTGCTTCGACAACAAAGCATAAGTACTATGTGATATTTGTTGATGAATTTCCTCGAAAGTGATGGATCTACTTCATGTAGAAGAAAGATAAAACGTTCTCAAAGTTTATTGAGTTCAAATCATTGGTGGAGAAAGACATAGGGAAGCAAGTGAAGGCTCTTAGGAGCGACAATGGTGGTGATTACATCTCCAATGAATTCAAGAACTTCTGCAGTAAAAAAGGAATTCAAAGAGAACTGATAGCACCTCATAACCCACAACAGAATGGGGTCACTGAAAGAAAGAATAGAATGATTGTGGGTGCAGCAAGAGCGATGTTGCATGATCAGGGCCTACTGATGCATCTATGGGCAGAAGCATGTAACACAACAATATCTGTGTAGAACCATTTTCCTCATAGGATACTTGGCATGAGTACACCAGAAGAGACTTTCACTGGTAAGAAACCTAATGTTTAACATTTTAATATTTTTGGCTCATCTGTTTATGTGCATGTGAACAAAGACGCCAGGAAGAAGCTGTAACCAACAGTTGAGATTGGGATTTTTGTGCGGTACACTGAAACTCCCCATAATTATCGGTTGTATTTGCCAAACATCAGAATGACTGTAGTGCGATGGGATATATAATTTGATGAGGAGAAAGCCATGTGATTGTCCCTTAATATGGAGTTGGATTTGCATGCAGAGGTGGAACTCTTGGTTCCCAAGGATGAGCCTCAATATGTGGAGCAACCACATGTGGAGGATCATGGAGCAGCAGAAAAAAATCATGCAGATTCATGCAACAGAAATGGTAGAAGGTGCACCACGGAAGCTGATAGATTGAGACTTTATGCAACATAGAATGTAGAAGCCCCTACTTCACAGCATAGACAGAGACAGTCTCCAGCCAAGTTTACTAGATACATGGCTCTTATGAGCAAATGTATTGTGACATAACCATATTCCTTTTAGGAGGCAGTGAAACAACCAATTTGGGTTGATGCAATGGTGGAGGAGTATGACTCCATTTTCAAGAACAGTGCATGGGATATTTTCCCAAGACTAGTCGGTAAATCAATGGTGGGATCTAGATGGATCTACAAGGTAAAGAAATCTTCTGGTGGGAGTGTGGAGAAGTACAATGCCAAATTTGTGGCCTAGGGATTCTCACAAATTGGGGGGATCGATTATGATGAGACTTTTTCACCAGATGCAAGGTACTCTTCCGTTAGATCCATCCTTGCACTCTCAGCACATATGTGGTGGCGCATTCATCAGATGGATGTGAAAAATGTGTTTCTCAATGGGGTTATTGAGGAATAAGTGTACATAGAGCAGCCAAAAGGTTTTTAGATCTTCGAAAGTCATTCATATGTGTGTTGACTCAAGATACCACTCTATGGGCTGAAGCAAGCACCTCGTGCTTGGTACACTCAGATTGATAGCTATTTCACTGGATTGGGCTTCAACAAAATTGAAGTTGATGCAAACTTGTACCAGATTGTGGTTAAGGGTAAGCTATTGATTATTGTACTTTATATTGATGATCTAATTTTGACTGGTGATGAGCAGTTGATACACTCATGCAAGGAAGATCTTGCAAGGGAGTTTGAAATGAAGGACATGGGACTCCTTCATTATTTCCTGGGCTTGGAAATATGGTAGAGAGATGGTAAAATTTTTGTTTCTCAAGGTACGTATGCCAAAGAGATACTGGGTAAGTTTCATATGGAGAGTTGTGAACCCATGAACACTCCTCTTCCAGGAAATTGGAGGAAAGAGGATTCTACTTCTGGAAAGGTAGTGGACGCTACTCTCTATAAGCAGTTAGTTGCTTCACTGATGTATTTAGTGGACACCAGACTAGACATTTTCTACACAGTTAACCAGCTGAGTCAAGCTATGGTTAAGCATACCAAGCTCTTTTGGAAGGCGGGGAAGCATGTCTTGAGATACCTAAGGGGCACATCAGAGTATGTATTATGGTACAAACGGACAAAGGGAGTGAAGCTTCAAGGCTTCACAGATGCAGATTGGGCAGGCAGTCCATCGGACATAAAGAGCAAATCAAGAGGGATATTTAGCATAGGATCGACAACAATTTCTTCGTACAACAGGAAGCAGTGATATGTGGCACTTAGTTCAGCAGAGGAAGAGTAAATGGTAGCAAGTCAGGCTGCATGTGAGGCTATCTAGATAAGAAAGATCTTGGTTGGTTTTTTTGGTTCTCAGATGGATCCAACAGTGATACATTATGATAACTAGAGTTACATTAAACTCTCGGTTAATCCTGTGTTTCATGATAGATCCAAGAACATAGATATCTAGTACCACCATCTCAAATATTGTGTGGAGAGGCACATAATGTTACTTCAGTACATTCCCATGGAATATCAGGATGCAGATACTCTGACGAAGGCGCTCACCAGGAGAAAATTCGAATACCATAGAGAGATGATCGAGGTGAAGGATAATCCCTTTTTTGTTGAGAGGGAGTGTTGAATTCCAACAATAAATTGCATCACCTACACTAGTGTGGGACCAAGAGGTCCAAGCAACACCTACACTAGTGTGGGACCACAGGTCTTAGCAGCACCTACACTAGTGTTATCACTAGAAATTTTGATAAGCAATGTTGACTTTATTAAATGTTAGGCAGAAGGATTTACAGGGCTGAGGCACATTAGAGGATCTGATTTTTTTTTTAAATCTCTAAGGTCAAGAGGAAAAAATCAAATTGTGCACGAAGAACACAGGTGAAATGTGCCTTTGTGTGCAATTTCCTTCGATAGGCGCGCTAGTCTGCGCGGCTTTCCCTCAAAAATTTGTGTCGTCTTGGGAGTGGCGGAAGTCACTTTGTAGGACCACTTGACACACTTTATGAAATGATCCTACACTTGAAGCTATCCAAGGACAACTACCTAAGCCACCTTGGGACCTCAAGGGAGCACACAAAGGAATCAAGTGGCACACAAAGGAATCAACCCTCTCTCTTGGGTCACCATCCACCAATGTACCAAGAGAGGCAAGGAGAATTTGAATTCACCTATAAATGGCCACCAAGAAATGAGAAAAATGAGAGCACATTGTTATGCTAGCCAAATTTCCCATGAGAAATCCAGCAGTGTGAAATCTAGAGCAGTAGTAGAGAGAGGATTCGGTTGTTGGCCATACAACAACTTAAATCCTTTGGAGTAGAGAGAGACCTTGTGACAACAGCTAAAGGGTAAGAACTTCCTTGCACTGGGTCTTAGAAATACATAGTTCTAAGGGTCCTTTGGCAAGAGTGTAACGTAGTATATTTCTTCCTAATAGGGAGCAATAAGAGGGGGCTTTGATTCCACCGTTTGCATTATTGTTACGTTTGAATCTTTATAAGATTTTTTTTTTTATGTTTAGTTTAGTTGTGTTTTCTGTCTATATATGCATACTATACCATGATTTAGTGTGTTCTATATTTTCTAGCATGTGTTCACTAACCTGCTAACCATATTTTTCTGCATATGACCATAGCTTGAAGGCAACAACCACTCTTCCTAAGCACCAGTGGATTGGTACACTTGTGCACCAAAACCACAACCACAGGATTGGTGACTCCACTAGCTTTACTTTTTTAGTTAAGTGGTTGCGCTTGTTGCAGGGACCTTCTCTCTGCTCTAGAGTGTTGTTGGGACAACTCCCCTTCTTCTCTTCTCTGCTCATTCACCCACAATGAAAGTCTGAAGTTTAGAAGTTCCAAAAATTACATTTTCAGGGAAACCGTGCTCTATTTTCTCAAATAGACGTGGTGATTTGTGCGAGTTTAGCTCTGACCTACGTGCATAGTCGCACACCTGTGTGAAGCTTTTCTGCTTAGAAATGAGAGACCAAAATTATCTGCTATTTTCCTCAATTTCCCAATTGTAAAGTGGATGGAAGCCCAGAGAAAAACTACCAACACTGTGTGTGGTGTCCCACAACTGTTTAGAACTTTCTTTTAGCTACGTTTTAGTATTGCTAGTTACTAGTTTTAAATTTTTTAGTTTATCTTCACAAAAAACGACATAGTTTAAGTAGGGGGAAATTTACTTGCAATATGAAATAACTTATTTTTTTGAAAATAGACACCAAAAAAACATATATAATTAGCTGGAGTAAGTGGCACTAATCCACATATGCTTAGCTAGTTTTCATTTGTCCTAGTTAGATCATCAATTTTAGTTTAAATTTTTTCACTAGGAGTTGGGACAAGGAATTATTTATCTTAAGAGAATCAAGTAATCTCTGCTATCTTTGCACCTTTTGGTGACCCTAGGAAAGCATATGAAAGCTCTCTTCTAATAATTTTCCATATCCCTTTATTTAATCACTTAGATTAATTAGGCAAACTTGTAAGCGGCCCACTATAAGCACATGATTTGCTTATATCAAGGAACAATCAAACATAGATTAATAAGGGATGTGTAAAGGATCACCGCATATCCACATCTTAAAACTGTGTGATTCTTCACTTTTTTCTCACACACTTCCACACCATAAGGGAAGTAAAGACTCATTAAAACTAACCTAAATGAACTCACTAAATTTCCCCACAAGGGCCACAAACAAAATTATAGTTTAGGTTAGGACCATGGGGGTAGGCATCCAATAAGCCACCATGGTTAGTTTACATCTCCAGACATAGAAGTTGTCTGAATAGGGAGCTTTAACATCCATATATCCACCCATGGAAAAGAAAACCTAAGCGCCACAAAGACCCGATTTAGAGGGGGTTAAGCTTAGGCCCAGTTCATGCGGTATTATTTAGGGCTACCTGACCCATCTAATTCTTGGTACTGGTAGCTAATTTAACAAGAAGCTCAAGACTCGAACGCTCACGTGGGAAAATGGTACTTAGTGTCCAAATCTAGGGCATCCTTCCCTATAGGTGATGGTGCAGGAAACACTAGATCCTATACCCATTACCTTGGTCGATTATTTGGCTGCTAGAAGGCATCGCTAGTTCTTTCGAGACGTTAGCCCCAGTACCCACCAAAAGATATCTTCGCAAGGCCCAGTTACAATTGAGAGTGTGAGGGCATTTTAGGTCTCTAGGATTTTGAGTATCACATGAAAAAACAACCAAAACCACTTTTTTATTGATTGATCACATAGAAATAATTTAAAGGAAAATTAACTTTTGTTTTTGCTTTGTTTTATGTATGTGGTCACTATTTTTTCTTTGATACTTCACCTCTCGTATAGTTGAAGATTTGTTTTCCAAAACCATACCTAGTCGACACCATAACAGATCCAACACGACCTCGCCGATCTAGACGTATTTTAGACCTCCCCCCATTACCGGGAGGAGTTATAGGTCTTTCAAAATTTAGACGTCAAAGATGGAACACCGCCACCATTATTGGTTCATCCTTTATAGGGGAATATTTAGTTGGGAACCCCTGAGGGTCACCCAATGCCACACCAATGGAAACACCCACAAGATCACCACACACCATTCCTCCCACAACCACTAGGGGGTAGATGATCGATACCCATTCGAGGATCCATGTGAATGCACAGCTGGGTACATCATGGACAAACCACATATCTAACCAGAACATTGTGTCTTTACAGTCTGCAATGGATCTCAACCCATAGTAACCATTCTTAGCATTGTTGAACTTACCCGATCTAACCAATTTAACGAATGAACCTATTGCACACAACATAACATGGCCCCCCATGTCCACGAAGCTCTCTTTGGACATCCAAAAATTCAAAGGGAAGCAAGCAGAAGACCCAGGAAATCACATAATGACTTTCCATTTTTCATGTTCATCGAACATCATCATTGATGATACCGTTCAACTGAGACTATTTCAACGCACCCTAACCAGATTAACTGCGAAATGATATGTGGAGCAACCTTCTGCTACACATGGAACCTTTAGCACCCTCACTACCACATTCCTCATGTATTTTTAGTTACCCATCCACCATGATTCTGGGATGGAATTAGTGACACATTTTAGACAAACACCAGCCGTCCATGTCTCAGACCATCTCCATGAATGGCGAAGACATCGTAGTTTGTGCCAAGCCAAAATCGACGATCGAATTTTGCTGGACCTATTCCTGAAAAATCTCACTACAGAGATTTCAAAAGATGTAGCAACCCAAAAACCTACATCTGAAGAGGATGCCATCATTAAAGCCCAACAACTCTAGATGATTTAGACACAGTCATGATACATTTATAACATCCTGCCTAACGCCCCGTGCCTGAAAACTTATAAATAATTTCCAGGCGTGTTGAACACTACAGATGGATTGATTGAGTCAATGACCAAAAATCACCTATGCAACAACAGTCAGTACCCTGGTTACACGTATGATCCTAACCACAACATCCTGCAACCTAAATGCCAAAGTCATCATGCACCTTTGTAGAATATGAAAAATAGGGCACAGTCGTACCATCTTCATCAAGGAGTTCCATACCTTTTGACTCAAGGGACCCAGTACGCAGCTAGAAATGTTGACAAAAAAGCTCCCCCCCAACAGCCATTCACAAACCAGGGACAGGGACCCCAATATTCCCAATCCCCAGCACAAAACCCACCCGTGCAAAATAATTCGCAGGTGAGCTTTGTGCAACCTTCCCAGGCACAACCACGCTAATCATATAACCAAGAGAATCATATTTATCCTCCCGAAACGAAAAGGAAAACAATAAAAAACAAACAAAAGGAAAATCCTGGATAGGGGGGTAACAATCAACAATGCCCTCCACGATCTTAGGCTGGAGGCAAATCCAACCGAAATCAAAACCAGGAGCCAAAAAACTCCCAAGGGTAGAACAAGAGGGCGAATGTTTGGACCAACCACTCTTGCACAATCTGTGGTGAATATGTCCATTGCACTCACCACTGTCCTGATCTCCCTGAGTTGAAGAAGCTTCAGGGTAACTGAGGACAAGGGGAATCCTCACAGTAGACAGTTGTCATGCAGGAGCCCTTCCCCCACCAAGGGAAAATTAGCACCCAACAGCAGCAAACAACTCTCGATGATTCTGGAAAAAACAACCATGAAATCTACATGACTGGCGAAGAAATGTTTTTTCAAACATAGAACCAAAATTACGATATCCCACCAGACACCAATTCATCATGGGCTAGAAAAAGTGCACCAACAACACCGTTGACTATATCAAAGATACCTATTGAACCTTTACTAAATATGGCTAAGGGACCAACTAGGCGAGCAGGAAACCATTCCAAAGTGGCCCATAACTATAACATTATGGACGATTTAGCCCAATCTACCGCCACCATGTCAACTTTGGAGGTATTACAATCATCCCCAAAGCAAAGGAAAGCCTTACTTTCTGCGTTAGGCGCCATCGACCCTGCCGATTCACTCCCAATGGATTTCTATTTAGATAAAGCCACCCCTAGGCTTCCTTCATTGGTGACCTTCTAGATAATGGTGTTAGTCCAAAACATAACCATTCACCATTGTATCATTGACGAGGGTGGATCCACATGCATCATGTCAAAGAACTTCTGGAAAAGTTAGGGTCTCCCAAACTAAAGCCATCATACATCACACTCAGAGCATACGACGGGTGCCGATATGCTCCCGTCGGTCTCTACCAAAATGTATCGGTCTGCTTGGCAGGAAAGATGGTACTTATAGACATTGAAGTCTTGGATGTTGTTGAAACGTGGGTTCCTAGCCCTAATTTTGTCTAGTTTTGTAATATTTTTGTAATATTTGGTCTAGCGAAAGGGGTTTGGGGTGGGTAAAAGCCCCAAGGAATTGTAATAGGTCAAAAGGGTAGACCTAGGGTCCGCAAACCATGGTTTGAGAACCATAGGATAACGCAGGATAAGGTGTTATAAGTAGATGGGTAGATCAAGTATAGAGGTAGGCTAATTTGATTGATGCTGATTATGAACTATTGAGATATGTTTTGGGGTTGTATTTGGGTAAGGAATCCAGTTGGATGTGTGCGCAGAGATCCACAGTCCTGTTGTGTGTGGACCCCGCCGGTTGTGTGCACAGGTTGGGAATTGGGTCTGTAAGTGGATTTTGGAAGCTAATGAATGATAAATCTATTTGATCATATCTCTGTGTTATAAGAATTGGCTGTGTTTATGATATTTTGGTGATTTAGTTTGTTAATTAATATTTATACGCACGTGGATGAGAAGGTATTACTGAGATTTGATTAGTACTAGTTTTTTATTTATGCCATCTATGGATTTATGAACTTTGCATTATGCATGTATACTGTTAAAGGTTATGCGATAATATTTCCTCTACACAAATATGATAGATCTTCACAAGGCCGCCTCCGTTAACCCTCCTTCTCTCAGGGTGCAAAAACCTGGTTCCAACACCCTCCCATACTACATTGGGTGAGACCTTGGCCTGTGCAAGCAGGTTATTGATGAAAGGGCCAGTGGTATAGGGGTTTGTTGGAAAACCTTAAATCTGAACCTAGGTCAAGAACCCTCAAGCCAAAAAATTGTTATGTTGCCAGGACCGGGAGAATTTTGAGAGAAATCAGGTAATGCCACGAGGTCACCGGTAGCCTGAGAAGTCTGAGCTTGAATATTGGTTCGAGAAAAGATCCAGGAATTTTCCTTAAAAGAGAATTGAAGTACAAGACTGACTGCTGAAGAGTGGAAAAACAAGTATATCTTTACCGATGTATATGAGATTTTCTTTGTAACCTTCGCACATGAGCTACAGGAGTGGTTAGCAAGGTTAACGTAGTTCCAGAACTATGGGAAGAACGATTCGACAGTTGGAAAGGGCTGATAACAAATTCGCCCGAACTGTAGATCACTGGGTGGATAGTGTTTTGGGAGGATTTGTAACAAAATTCACAGTTGATCAATTCATTTCTTATTCTGAAGCTGAGTAGAGGTTCTTCAAAGGGTTCTGAGGTAAGTTTTTGCAAACATTGCCGCTACAAATTAGGATGCTATTTTGTGGAAAAGGTGTGTCTTGCAATCACACCACGTGAATGACCTATGATCAGAACGAAAGTACAACACGAAGTGGTAAATATTATAGGGTTAACCAAGAAGAGGTCAGATCAGTATATATTCCCCTAAGAGAGCCGCCTATGCACACAGGAACTAGTCTGCTGATTACCCCATTGTCAAATCCGTGAAAGGGAAAAAAATATCCTACCCCACCACCACCATCGGAAGACGACATGGCCACGCACATGAAGCTAACTACCTTTAAAGGTGTGGGGGACGAGGACATGGAACGATTTTTGTCATAGCAGAATCAGTATGGACTGTGAAGAATGTTGCTAGCAATGATTTAAAAAGGGCACAACTATCCATAGCCTTTGAGGGAAGAGCCTTGGATTGGTTCATGGGGTACGTCAGCCAGCACACAGATCCATCAATACAGGAAATTAAGGACACCTTAAAACAAAAATTTCAGAAGCCGAAGTCTACTCTCAACTGGGGATCAAATTGAAATATTTTTTATAGGGACCTATGAAATTGGTATGGGAGGCCAATCAATGGCTGAAGAAAGTTATCAGGGATGGGGATTTTAAGTATGAATATAGAAAACACAAATAATGTTTCATTTCCGTGCTATTACCACACCTGCACGGACCTATGGGCCAGCAAACGATTGATACACAAGAAACGGCCCTGGAAATTTCCATGAAGCTAGAAGCTGCGCCAAGGGACGATGCCTAGTTTGGGATGCAACAGATCCAGGGCCAATTGGATTCGATGCACCTGGAAATCTAGAATCTACATAAATAACAGGGAAAAGAAGCCAGCACAGGAATTTGGTGCATACAGTGCAGAGTGTCGGGCCACACCAAGGATCAATGTCCTTTACTATTAGAATACATGCAGGCTGGGGGGCCTAACCCATTACGCCCCAAAGAGGTTATGGGACCAAGCAACCCCACGTTATGGTGCACTAACTATTGAGTATTTTGATTGCATGATACAAACCACTGCCCCCGACTCAGTGCCTATGTCCCATAATTGAAGCAATAGTGGTGCAGATTCTGCTTGTCTGTAGGACATGATGAGCACAAATACCGGACATATGATTTGGTGATATATAGAGGAAACCTGTATAGGGTATAGGCTGACCCTTCCACACCACTATCTCCCTCTAGATGAGGAGGCTCCTTGGCAAGAGGTCGAGCGGGGGGGGAGGGAAGAGATGGAAGCACAGGACGGGGAAGAGGAAAAATATTTTTTTATAACTGTGGAGAGGTGGGACACTTCACAAGGGACTGTCCGAACCCAGTACGACAATATTGTAGGTATTGCAGGCATTTGGATCATGTGATCGAATTTTTTCCTATATTGATAGCAAAGATTCAGGAAAAACAAAAAACGCCGACGCAGAATGTGCAAAGGGTTAAGGAAGAACCGCGCGATGAGGGGCCCAATATTAACATAATTATGCATAGTGGCATGGCCATGGAAGGAACTGAGGAAAAATCCATAGTCGAACCACTTTTCAGAAAATCCACTGACAAAAGGGAAAGCCCAGACTTACAGAAAGAAAAAGAAACCTTCCTTGAAGCTGGAAAGGAATTTACCAAAAATGAGGCATCTACCTCCAAGACCCCAACGGATCTAAAAGTAGATGAAGAAGTGAAGTTGTTCCTACAAGCATGCATGAAGTTACTACACAACCAAAAGGTAGTCAAGAACCTCCGAGCATTGATAGATAGCTGTGAAGAAAATATTGCCCCACCAACAGAAGTGAGACATGTCAACAAAAATTATAAGCATAAGAAGATAATTGGTCAGGAAATGTGGCTAACTGCACAGATTGGAGATCACGAATGGATCAGATCATCCTTGATCTAGGATCTGATGTGAATGTCCTGCCTAAATAAACTTGGCAGCGAATGGGAGAGCCCAAGCTTGAATGGTCTACTATACAGCTCCGCATGGAAAACCAACAGAAGATCATAACGCTAGTAAGGCTATCAAAGGTTATGGTAGACATCGTAGGAGTTAAGGTATATGCAGATTTTGAGGTGATTCAAATTGTAGATGATGCAGACCTTTACCCTGCACTTTTAGGGCTGGATTGGGCTATAAACATGGTAGGTATTATCAACTTAAAAAGGTGAACCATGGTTTTTGAAAACAAAGGTACGTGAATAATAGTCCCTGTAGATCCGGTAGAGGTCGAGTGGTATATAGAACCAGTGCATGCAGAGGATGATGTTGATCAGATATACAATTTGAATGCTCAGAACGAGGATTGGATCAACTCTACTGCTGATGGTGTGCTCTGCTAGGAGAAGGAAAATGAATGTTTCTCTGACTTTGATGGGGAGATAGAAAACTGGAAGAACCGGTTGCACGGCATATCTGCGCTATGATGCCTTAAATTCATAAAGAGCTTCCGATGTATCTCCTCAGAGGTAAGAGAACTGCCCTATTTTGATGATTCTGGTAGTGTTAGGGATTTTCTTAGAGAATTTGAAGTATAAATTCCAAGAGAGCGGAGGATGTGGGTGCTCAAACTAGCTATGCGTGCAATGTAGAAGTCCCTTATTTTTTGTGGGAAACTCATACGGGGACTTTCCAGGATTGGGAGGAATGTCACAGAATGTTGATCCTACGATTCGAACCTCTGGTCCACCTACCAATGGAGATTTTCCTCGACCACAGGGACCCATGCAAGCACCTGTCAGTATGGATGAAAGTATGGTGCGAAAGGACTTGGGACGAATGGTTCCATATGTTTATCCACGCCTTGGGACCTATCCCCACCACGTGGTATTTGTATGCAGAGCTACATCAACACACTCGCCATTGGGATACCATGAGGGATGATTCTTTGGGGATGTTTTGATTGGTAGGCAGGACTGAGGAATTAGATGAAGCCCTGTAGGACATAGATGCTCTAGTGTTTGATGAATCACACCCTCGCATAGAATGTGGGGAACCAACTTGGGATGTGCAGATGCAGGATATTACCAACTGTCGGAATCTATTAGTGAAAGAGTGTGACGAGGATCCACGAAATATCACTATCTCGGAGTCCAAGGGTGGACGCGTAGTTTTTGGACCCCCATTACAAGCAATATATGTGACTAAGCCTCTAAAATTAAAGGAAGTCAACATTGGAACGGAAGAACAACCCAAGATGGCTAGAATTGGGGATTACTGGGATGATGATACCATTGGAAAAATAGCGAAATTGCTCACTGAATATCAGGATCTGTTTCCCAAAAAATGTTTAGAGCTCAAAGGTATTTTAGCGGACCTGGGTGTCATGTGGATCACCTTAAAACCAAATGTGTGTCCTGTCAAGCAGCGACCTTACCATTTGAACCTCAAATATAAGCATAAAGTCAGAGAAGAAATCAATAAAATGATAGTCGTGGTTATCATCAAACCGATAGAATAATCAGATTGGGTAAGCCCTATGGTGGTCCAAGAAAAGAAGAGAAAAGGATAAATAAGAATCTGCGTAGAGCTACGCAAATTGAATGATTCTTGTGTACATAATCCCTTCCCTACACCATTCTTGGATGAAATTCTTGACAGTGTGGGAGGTTAGGAAGCATACTCATTTACTGACGAGCTTTCGGGCTACCATCAGATCAGAATTGTGCCCGAAGATCACAACAAAAATACCTTTGTCACTAAATGGGGATCCTTCCGATACACCTTCATGCCCTTTGGGCTAAAAAATTCCCCTGCCATCTTTTCATGAGTGGTGGTGGAAGTGTTCAAGGAATTCATTCACAAGTTCCGGTAGGTATACTTTGATGATTGGAAAGTGTTTGGGTTGGTCAAGAAGCACGTATTGAACCTGCACATGATGCTGGATGCCTACAGGAAGCACAAAATTTCCCTAAACATTAAGAAGTGCATATTCTGTGTGCCTTTCGGGATCTTATTAGGACATTTGGTCTCTCGGTAAGGATTTATGGTTGACCTGGCTAAGGTGGCAGTGTCATCTATTTAACAGTCCCCAAAACTGAGAAGCAGCTACACTCCATCCTCGAGCACAATGGCTATTATAGGAAATTTATTCAAGGGTACACACTGATCACGACACCAATGGAGAAGTTGCTAAAGAAGGACGTATCATTTTTCTCGAACAAGGAGTGTCAGAAGAGTTTTGAGTTGCTAAAGGAAAACATGGTCTCTACACTTATCCTCATATTTCCTGAATCGGCGAAGGTTTTTCATGTCCATGTGGACGCCTCAGGGATCGCCCTAGGCGCTATCCTTACGCAGCCGGGGGAAGGGGACATTGACCACCCGGTTGTGTTTTCTAGTAGAAAACTTTCTAGCGCAGAATGTAATTACTTTACTACTGAATGTGAGGGACTAGCCATGGTGTATGCCCTACAGAAATACCAACACTATCTGCTGGGAGGGCACTTCAAGATGTTCACAAATCATTCAGCTTTGAAGTACCTAGTCAATAAGCCTATGTTGGGGGGGAATATTTTCCAATGGTTACTACTATTTCAAGAGTATGATTTTGAGATAATTGTAAAGCCTGAGAGACTAAATATTGGACCAGATCACTTGTCCCAAATCGAGAGTGGTGAAGAGCCAACTAACCTAGAAGAAGGCTTGCCCAATGCACAACTATTTTCTATTAAGGTGTTTGATGAGCACTTTGCAGATATTATTCAATTATTAACTATGGGGATGGTGCCTACAGACTACTCGGTACAATAGAAAAGAGAACTGGTCACCCGTGCCGTTGACTTTACCATCATTGTGGGCCAATTGTACAAGCTGGGAGCTGATGAGGTGCTGCAAAAGTATGTACTGGAGCATGAAAGACAAGACATTTTAGTGGAAGTGCAGGGAGGAGTGGCGGGAGGTCACTATGCCAGAAGAGAAATTTCGCCGAAGGTACTAAGAGCTGGGTTGTGGTGGCCCACACTGCATAGCGACTCCCACACATATTGCAAAGCCTGCGATGCTTGCCAACGGATAGGAAGACCTTCGCGATGGGACAAGATGCCTTTTCAACCACAAATGGCCCTGCAGGCATTTGATAAGTGGGCCATTGACTTCGTAGGCCCCATTAACCCTCCTGGTAAGAAGACAGGTGCTCGATATATCATTACGGCTACAAATTACGTTACTAGGTGGGCCAAAACTACAACTGTCAAGGACTTCACTGAGGACACAGTGGCGCACTTCCTTTTTGAAAATATCTTAACCAGGTTTGGGTGCCCCAGGATCCTGATGAGCGAAAGAGGGATGCATTTCATTAATGACACAATTCAGGCTCTAACTAAGGAATTCCAAATCCACGATGGAAAAAGTACCCCATATCATCCGCAGGCAAATGGAACGTAGAGGAAATCAACAAAATTTTGGAAAAAGCGCTCACCAAGATCTGTAACACACAATGAAGTGATTGGGATGTGTGCATCCCCTCTGTCCTTTGGGCCTACAGAACCACGTGTAAGAAGCTCATGGGAAAAACACTCTTATGCCTGGTCTACAGAAAGAAATTTGTTATGTTTATGGAATTATGGTCCCAAGTGTAGCATGACCCTCTCCTTTGTGAGATTGATCTTGAGTTAACACAGAAGGAACACGCCTTTGAGAAGCTTGAAGCTACGATGTCCAACCTTGTTCCCACCCAATGCTTAGCCCGTCTTCGAATCAACCACACACTCCGCACTGAAATTATGGGGTTGCGGCACAAAAAATAGGTACTCAGTGACCATATCACACCATGGTCGGATGACACCCTCAAGATATCGTAGGAATTAGACCAGGAAGTGGGACAATTGATCTAGACTCTCGACAACGTCATCGCTACTACAGAAGGACCAACCTCACAGAAACTGGTGGACATCATGCAAACTGCTGCAGCGAAAATCATTTGCATTTTTACTCTGTTCACGACTGCACTGGAACAGAGCAAGGAATGGATGAAGACCTCACTGACACTATGAATCGGGCAGAGTCACAAGATTGTGTTCAGGGATTGTTGGAACAGGGGTTCCTAGCCCTAATTTTGTCTAGTTTTGTAATATTTGGTCTAGTGTAGGGGGTTTGGGGTGGGTCAAACCCCCAAGGAATTGTAATAGGTCAAAAGGGTAGACCTAGGGTCTGCAAACCATGGTTTTTGGACCATAGGATAGTGCAAGCTAAGGTGTTATAAGTAGATGGGTAGATCAAGTCTAGAGGTAGGCTAAGATTGATTGATGTTGATTGCGAACTGTTGAGATCTATTTTGGGGTTGTATTTGGGTAAGGACTACAGCTAGCTGTGTGCGTGGAGATCCTCAATCTTGTTGTGTGCGAACCCCGCTGACTGTGTGTGCGGGTTGGGAATTGGGTCTGTAAGTGGATACTGGAAGCTAATGAATGATAAATATGTTGGATTGTATCTCTGTGTTATAAGAACTGGTTGTGTTTATGATATTACAGTGATTCAACTTGTTGATTAATATTGATACGCACGTGGATGCGAAGGTATTACTGGGATCTGATTAGTAATAGTTGTTTATTTATGCTATTTGTGGGTTTATGAACTTTGCATTCTACACGTATACTGTTAAAGGTTCTGCGATAATATTTCCTCTGCGCAAATTTGATAGATCTTCAGAAGGCCGCCTCTATTAACCCTCCTTCTCTTATGGTGTGGAGACCTGGTTCCAGCACCCTCCCATACTAATACAGGTGAGACCTTGGCCTGCGTAAGCACATCATTTCTGAAAGGGCCAGTGGTATAGGGGTTTGTTTTCAAACCTTAAATCCAAACCTGGGTCAGGACCCCTCAAGCCAAAAGATGCTCAACTAGATTACAATATACTCCTTGGGTGAATTTATATGTACAACATGTCATCCATAACCTCCTCCGTCTTCTGAACCATGATGTTCCCCCATGAGGATCCCATCCTTACTTTCGATCAATTGACATACCACGACAAGCAATCCCTAACAAATGCCGATGATTTTATACCCTATGTAGACACATCGACTGAAATGCTTACACGGTTCCAAGAATATGGCCTCAGCCAGTTCAACTTGTCATCTATCCTCGATTTATTTCTAGGAGATCCCCTTATTATACCAGAATTATCATCTATTATCGCAGAGGCTCCGTTGTGCATGGTGTCTACATCAAGCACCGAATCTAGCCAGGAGACAAAGACGAGCGGTAACGACAAAGATACCTTGGCCACGACATCCTCTCTAGCCTAAACTACCTCCCAAACTCCTTTCCTCTACCCCCCATTGGGTTTTGTGTCACAACAAGTCTTGGCCACAGTGGTGTTGCCAAAATTATCATTTGCAATTCAAGTTTGGTACCTGATCCCACCTACCACAACGGGAGTCACAAACGTCACCTCCACAGGGTTAATCCCCCTCACTCCTGAGGAGGCCCCATATATTAAGGAGACTATCACAACCATCCCATTGAAGAAAATTTCCATCACAAAACCGATGGTTATGACCAAGAAAACCAGTAAAAAAGGGAAGAAGGTAGAAAATCCCACCATGCAAATGGAATTACAACCTTGTGCCATATGTGGCATAGTAGGCCAGCCCACCCATATCTGCCCAGATTTAGACGAGCTAAAACCTCTCCTTATCTCTGCAGTAAATATCACGGCAACAAGTTCTCATAAAAAGGAACCAACCACCAAAAATCAAGGCAAAGCATTACATACCAACCATGCATGCGCTATCTGTGGAAATTATGGGCATTACACCCATCATTGCCCAAAAATTCCGTGATACAGGGACGCCTTACATGCCATCGTGCAATCCTATCAAGAGGATCCCTCCATATAGTCAACTAGAGAAGAAACTTATGTCATTTTATACCCACAAGAGGCATGGCATTTGTTGTGGCTTATTTGAAATATCCTTTATATCCTTTTCTTTAATTTTCAAAAATTCAAAAAAAATAGAAAACTACCAAAAAATATGTTAAAGTATTAAAGTTTCATATACTTTATCATAAAAATATATCTAATCATTATAATAATTTTAAATTTTAAATACTTTAAATTCATTATGGAAGTGGGTCCCAGTTCAAAGATTAAATATCGAGAATTTTATGGAGCGAGATTTGATGATTTGTTGAACGGTGAATAAAAGGCTCAACCCGCGGGCACTTTCAACACAGGGGTTAACATGGAGGGTGCCTCTGCAGTTGACCATGTTGAATGTGGAAGTAATCTAGATGAACAGTTGAGATTGGCACTTGCGGGAGGTCTCGAGCCAAATAAGTCCTCAGTGGCTCGAGACCTCCTGCAATGATGTATGCTGCCAAGTTGGTGACAGTTGTATTCCACATCAGAATTTCTTAACGGTATTTTGGCGCATCGTATCAGCATTTAATTTCAAAGCCCACGCCACCTATTTAAGGGGAATTCTAATTTTTTCTGAATTTATTGATGGTTAGTTGGTGTTTGAAGTTTTCTTGTGCTGCATCTTTTTCAATCTTCTGTCACCATGTCAATTATTGGTCATCCTATGAATTGTCTACCATCTTGAAGTTAAACTATGGATAAACACTCATCCCTGTCAGGTTCTTCTAGTCATATCCCTCTCATGGATACTAAGAGGGACATCTTGGACACAAATTGTTCCTTTAACCACCTTTCTCTTTATCAGCAAGTCCTCCTAAACGATAAGACTTCTCCAATTTACACCGCCATGGAAAAAACTAGTGTGTTGTCTGCATGTATCCCAAAAACTCATCATTTTCCCAAATTTATCTATTGGCTAGTGTCTTTTATGTACCCTGGGAAATGTTTCGTAATGAATTGTCAAGGGGAAAATGTTCTGTAAGTGTCAGGCCAATTAATTCGCCAATATATATGTTACCCTGAGTCAGAGTCGTATGTGCAATTCTTTGATGATTCATTGATAGCATATTATGACAGTGTTGCAGGTCAGGAGTTTAATCAATTTATTAATTTTTTGAAGCAAAATACACAGCAGTTTGTACCAAAAAGTAAAGAGTTATGTATGGAGGTTTTTGATATTGAAGTCAAACCAGTGCTGAGTTGCATTGCAAAGATTTTGGGAAAGGATGATGACAATATAGTGGATAAGTCAGTTTTGGGAATGTTCACCATGATGATGAAGCTGGGAGTGGTGCTGGATATTCCATCTTATTGGCAAGAAGCTGTTAACTCTCAGCTCATGACCTTATCATTAACGGGTTCATTAAGGTTTCCCTCACTTATTGTTTATTTGTTTTTATATCAAAATGTAAAAGAATTCACGCATCTTGGGTTAAACATTATGGATATGAATAAGACAAGAAAATTAGTGATATTTTGGACAGATATAGTGAGAAAATAACATAATGAGGGTGGTTTATTTTATTTTGCTGGTCATTTTATGCCTACTGCATAAAAAGTTTTGAATGGAAGTTCTCCCCCCTATTTTTTGCCCAAAGCTCAAGATTTCTTACATTTGGGGACAAATTGTAAGTTTGGTGATTGGTTTGTTTTTAAAGATTATGCTGAAATTAGACTTTATGGAGCTGGTGTAGAAACTTATACACTTCCTGTATTTGTACCTATGATATTATTCACTCTGGATTTCATTAGGAAAAGTTTAAACGTTGACCAAATACACTTTGTTCCTATGAAGAAAGGTCATATGTTCAAATTTCCAATGACTGTGGGTCCCTTTATTGTTAATATGAGACAAGAAATTGATGAAGCCACTAAGATGTTAGATGAAATGGACTTACTGTTAGGAGAGAAGTGGGCTTATGACCCTCACAGTGTCATTTCTAGTATAAGAATTGAAAATGGATATTCAGCCTTCATTCATGAGATCAAACCTGATCTAGAAAAAGTGGCAAGTAAAAGTGTTGTGGGTTCAGTGAATTCAAATGTTCAGACTCCTGTCATATCAGAGAAATCAAATAAGAGAGGTAAAGAGGCAATGGTTTATTCAGAGGATGAAGAATAGAGGGCTGAGAAGAGAGCAAAGTTCAATGAATAATATGTCAATACTCAACTTGGTTTTTCATTACAATTGGGAGATGAACAAAATGTCCCTGCTTCACCCAAGAGGCATGAAAGCACTCAGGAACAAGTGCCTCTAATTAAACAAATGTTTGCACAGATTGCAGAGAGAAATTAGAAGATGAAGGCAAGCATGGAGGCTCAATATGAGTACCAGATAGCTCCAGACCAAACAAGACTTTTAACTGCAATTGATCTTGAAAAAGATCAATTCAAAATTTCCCTTTCTTATCCTTCTGATATGTCTATTGGTTCTTCTAATAATTTTAATATTGTGAATTTGACTGTAGATGTGAAGAAAATTCCATTTCTAGACAAAGTGAATCTACACATGCAAATAGGTCAATTGATTGTGAATGACCTAAAAAAAACTAATGCAGTGGCACTGAAGGCATAGAATATGCTTGGAAATGTGATAAAGTAGTTGAAGTTAGAGAAATCCAATTCCAGTCCTTTGAAAATCCAAAACGAAGAGCTCAAAAAGATCATAATGAATATTGGAGTAGATCCCAATGACAGGTCTGCTATGCAGAAGCTTCTGCAAAGTGCTGAATCATAAATATATGTACTGAAGAAAATTTTGAAATTGTCTACAGGAAAACATTCCATGGTAGTAGAGGTTGCAAAGGTGGAAAATAAGAAAGAAAAACTTCTTCAACAGCTCATGCGAAAGGAAGAATAAGTCACTAAATTAAAGCAAAATGCACTGTCATTGCAGAACCATATTGAATCTCATACTTGCACTTTTGTTTTTCCATTAGGTAGTGAAGATCCATCAGCACAAATATCTCAATTAACCACTAAATTGAAGATGGCAGAGAGAGATCTAAAAAGAGCACAAGCTAATTTAGAAACAACAACAGAGATTATAAAAGCCACTGAGGGAGAAGTAGTAAATAAAAAACGTACTACCAAACTACTGATGTTGAGATTAAAAATCTCAAAGAAAAATTGAAGGGAAATGTATCCTTAATACAGGCTAAGGATGTTATCTAGAATTATATTATTGCAGAAATTAAGACAATCTAGGATTTTATGACTGTGGTTGCAGAAGAAAAAAATATTATTAAGGAATTTGAAGAACAAGTCATGGAAGATACACATAAAACAATTAATAGGGCCATTTGGGCAAGAAAGTTCAATAATTTCCTTGATCCCAAAAAAGATCAGGAATTGGAAGAAAATGAAATCAAAGACAAGATTTTATATGCTATGGAAATTAATAGAATGATTGTCAAAAATGATTGCAGGAAGTCTATAGAAAAGAAGCTGATTGAGATTAAAGAAGCAGTGAACCAGTTTGATAAATTATTTGATAAAATAGCAAGAGAAGGTTTACCATCATGTTGGGGTCTTGGAGGTGGTTTGTTATCATGGAATTCTTATGAACCCTTACTAGTGTTGGCAAAAAGTAAGGTAGACAGTACTTATGAAAAGACTCAGATTCTTAAAGGAGTAATAATGAACAATTTCCTTCAAAGAAATTTTCAGTTGTTGTGGTTAGTGAAAACTTTGTTTGCAGAGAAGCCATCTTTCAACAGAATACTGCTTTCAAATTGGAGTATCACAAGCTAGTTAATTCACTCAAGACAAACATTGAGATATGGAAGAAATGTAAAGACCGAATGACATATTTACCAAAGGACCCATTGAGTTCAAAGAAGGATAAACCAGCCAGTCAAGGAAATGCAACAACATCATCATCAATTCACATTCAGCATATAGATTAGGATTTTAATTTAATGTTATTTTCCTCTTTAAAAGAGAATGTAATTGTAATAAGACATTTTGAGGAAATTTAATAGATAGTTGACGAATTCCTAAGTAGTTGAAATAGTTAGGATCAATTACAGCAGTTACAAACTGCTTTCTATTGTATTTAATGAGATGGAAAAGAAAGAAAAAGGTTCCGAGATTTGGACCTTCAGACTACAATTTTTGTACTCAAATTTCAAATTATTAATGAATGAAAAGCAAGTTTCTCGCATTTATTGATGTTGACGTGTCTTCTAGTTTACATTGTGTACTTTCCACCTTTGAATAAAATGATTTAATGAAGTTGCAAGTCTCTTTTTACTTGTGTAAATAAGAGTTAAAATCCCTAATAAGAGCTCCTTCATTTTAACTGTTTCTTTCCTTATAATTATTCTGGATTTTGAGGTGATATGTTCTGTACAACAACATATCTGTTTGGGCTTCTTTCTTACATATTCTTCTGATCATTCCATTCTATATCAGCAGATAATAACATTGTGGAACATTTATTATATTTGATATTTGAGGGTTTAATGATAAATATTTGAAGGTAATTAAAAAAAGACCAATATTTCTGTTACATAACTATATAAATGTCTTAAGCACGGATTCCTTATCACATATAAGGTATTGTCTCTTAAGGTACAACATTTTTTGGCACCGTTGTCGGGGAGCAAAGAAGTGAAGTTATTTCCCTAGGTTTTGTTCATATTTCCTCTGGTAGTTCAGAGAGGAGGAAATATCAGGCTATGTTTTATTTCATAAATTATGGCATATAAAAGGCCACATACGAGGTCAGATACCTATCAGTAGAAAGCTCCCATTCTTTCAGATCCTGAAAAGTTGGTTTCTAAAAAAGGCCAGAAATCAAGAAAGCTTTCTACACTTGATGCTACACTGCCTGCACCAGGCAGTAGTTCTCATACCCTTTCATCCAAGGATATTTCTCGAAAACTCATTTTCTCGGAACAAGAATCCTTTTCCCCACATGTTCATTTCCAAGAACCAAAGTTAGAAGAACAATATTTTGATTCTGTTTCATTTACAACTAAGCCTAATACAGTTTCCAGTTCTTCTGCTATTTTTCATCAACCTCTTCCCATATCAGTTGTTACACCTCATCCATCCACATCTACAACTGGTATACAAACCCCACCTACTCAAGGAGTAGTAAATCAAGGCATAAACATGGCAGCCCCTATTCCTTCTTTCTTGATGAATAGATATGCACCATTAAATCTCCCACAACCAATGAATGCAATTCCTCAGGAATACCTTAAATTGCTTCCTAGATTTACTGGTGAAGATGATATAATTGCAGAACAACACTTGCCTTTGTTTTTCACTTTCATTGAAAATTTAAATGTTGAACATCTTGATGTAGTAATGAGACTTTTTGTACAGTCATTGAATGGAGAGGCAAGAAAATGGTTTAAAGGATTACCAAATGGCTCAATTAATGATTGGGATGAATTAGAAAAGAAATTTATCCAAATATGGGGTGAAAAGAGAGATAATGGTTATTCGTTGATAGAGTTTAATGCTATTAAGAAAAATTATAATGAAAGCATGAATGATTTCATTAAAAGATTTATCAAATTGTATAATAGTTTGCCCACAGAAATGAAACCCCCTCCTATTGGAGCAAGAGTTGTTTTTGCTGGAGCATTTGCATCATATTTTAGTTTCACTTTGAGAGAGAGAAGGTCTTATACTGTTGAACAAATCCAAATATATGCTTTAGAGATTGAAGAAAACATGACTGCTGCTAGAAAGGCACAGGAAAAGTAGACAGTTCAAGATAAAGGTAAGGCTAAAGAATATTCATCTCAGGATCATAGCATTGATGAAATGACTAAGGTCATCAAGAAATTGTCAAATAAATTAGTAAAGATGGAATTGGATAATAAGAAACCTGCACAATAAAACAAAGGTGTTTTTAATCCACAGTTCAAAAAACAACCCTTGTAGATTTTGCAGAGGGAAAGAAGAGACCAGGATCAAGTTCAAGCACCCTTATATATAGAAGCAACACCTTCACAGTTTGCTGAGGATAATCAGAAAGAGGTTGAAGATCAAATATCTAATGTTTATATGGAAGATGATGATGAGGAAGATGATGATAAAGAAATAAGAGAAATGTGAAGAAGAATCCACAGAAGCTGGTGTGTCATTTGATCAGGAAGATATGGATGATTATTGCAAACAATTCACTGATTTTATGCAAGAAGAGTTGCATAATAAGTATGACTTAAGATCAAAAAAGAGATTGAGAACTCAGGATGTTGAGGGAAAAGAACCAGAGTCGTTTCCTTCTCTAATGGTGACTCCACAACCAAAGAACTCAATAAAACAATTAGAAAAGGGGAAACAACCAATGAATTTAGTGAGTACAAATGAAAAAAAAATAGAGGCTTCCCAAAATAAGTCAATTGATTCAAATATTTTGGAGAAGATTGTTACTGTACCTGAGAAAAACACTAATTCTAGCAAGAATCAAGAAGAACCTGAAAATATTATTTAACATAACCAAGCTTTTAGTCTTTCCAAAGAATTAGAGAAGATCAAAATTCAAGTACCTTTGCTTGAATTAGCTAAGACACCTGGTTACAAGAAGGAAATTGCATAATTTATTAACCTTTCTCAATATGATGATATTGGTGATACTGTGAATTTGCAAGAAGAAAAGACAGTGGTCACTTTTGGTCCACATGTCTAAGAGGTAGATTCTTCTGTTCCTCCTTTTTATATATCAGTGCTTCTACATGATTTCATTATGCATAATTATATGTTAGATTCTGGTGCATCACATAATCTTATGCCATTATCTATGATGAAAGAACTAAATTTAAAAATCACTAAGCCCTATAGAGACCTTTATTCATTTGATTCAAATATGGTGAAGTGTTTTGGGCTTATCAAATACATGGTGATTTCCTTGGCTCAAATCCTAGCCAAGATTATTATGATGGATGTAGTAGTTGCAAATATTCCAGCCAGATTTGGTATGTTGTTGTCCAGATCTTGGGGAGCAAAGCTTGGAGGTGTCTTAAAATTAGATTTTACATATGCAATAATTCATGTATTTAATGGGGAAGAGAGAAGGTTATACAAAGAAGCCGGGTTTGTTAAGACTACCACAAAGAAAGATGCAAGAAATTCCCCTATCTATGATCAAGAGAAGGAGTATCTCTCTTGTTTCTTGCTGCATGAAGATGCGGAATTTTCTAAAGACTCACAGAAGTAGCTCTCTTCAGAAATTTTACATAAGGAGATGGATTCAAATAAAATTTGGAAGTGTTATTTTGATGGTTCCTACTCAAAGGATGGCACAGGAGCTTGGTTTTTATTCATATCTCCAAAAGGTAATCTTTTACCTTTTTATTTTAAGCTTGAATTTGAATCAACCAAAAATGTAGCTGAGTATGAAGCATTGATTTTGAGTCTGCAAACTATAAAACAAATGGGAATTCAATGTATTTCCATTTTTGGTGATTCTGAGTTAATTATAAGAAATATTAAGAATTTGTGTCAAACCAAACATCCCAGATTGAGGTCTTATAGAAATGAAGTGTGCGACCTGATTGAAAATTATTTTGAAGCCTTGAATCTTCAATTTATTCCAAGAGAAGAAAATAAAATGGCAGATTCCATGGCAATTGCTGCCAATAAATTTAAGCCACCCATTAAGCCAAGACTGAGATATGAGATTGAGTTGAGGCATAGACCTTCAATTCCTGATAATGCAAATAATTGGCAGGTTTTTGAGGATGATGAGCATATCAATCATTTTTTAACAATGATTGGAAATTTTGAATACAGTGAAATAGATCAAGAAAGTTAACAAACTGATCAAAATGATGTCTTGAAAAACTTGAAGCAGTCAATAGGTGACCAGAAGGTAATTCAATTGAAAGATAAAACATTGCCCAGGGGTTTGGTTCGTCTTGAAAGATTTTTTGATGCAAATGATGTAGCAGTAAACCAGAAAAAAGTATCTCAGGATGGTGAAATGGAAGACTATAATTTAGGAACTCAGCAGGAGCCCAAGATGGTTAAGTTGTTCAAAGGAGTTCCTAAGGGTTATAAAAAAATATATGTTGATCTTTTCAATAAATATATGGATGTGTTTGCATGGTCCTATGAAGATTTAAAGACATATGATTTAGACATTATTCAACATAAAATGCCATTAAAAGATGGGGTTAAGCCATACAGGCAGAAACTCAGGCAAATTAATCCACTATTAATTGCCCCAATTGAAAAATAAGTGAAGAATCTATTGCAAGAAAAAATTATAGTCCCACTTAGATACTCAGACTAGGTTTCTAATCTGGTTCCTGTCAGAAAGAAGAATGGAGAGATAAGATTATGTGTTGATTTTAGGAACTTGAACAGAGCTTCTTTACAAGATAATTATCCTTTTCCAAAGATGGATTATGTTCTACAAAAAGTAACTGGAGCTCATAGGTTATCCATGGTTGATGGTTTCTCTGGGTACAATCAAGTAGCTGTTGAAAAGGAAGATCAGAAGAAGACATATTTTACCACACCGTGGGGAATGTTCATGTATGCCAGGATGCCATTCGGTCTCATGAACGCAAGGGCTAATTTCCAGAGAGAAATGGATATAGAATTTGTGGGTGACAAATTTGTAGTCATATATTTGGATGATGTGACTATTTTTTCAGGTTATGATGATGAGCACTTAGAGCATCTGTAGAAGGCTTTCCTGAAGTGTAGGAATTTTGGGTTATCGTTGAATTCTAAGAAATATTTGTTTGTGGAGCAACAAAACTGTAGGCTTGTTGACTTAATTGTAAAATACACGAGGTATTCGTAATAATAATTTATTATATATAAAATGTATAAGTCATTAGAAATGTTACAATGAGGCCCTTCTTATATACTTATGCAGGTGGCCTTTCATGACTAGGCATGTCTTTTAGACATGCCTTTTCAGTTAACTAATGACTATTTAAATAAACACTATCTTAATTATTTATTATTTACAGTTATTCTATTTATACTATTTTTTATGAATTATATTCATAACATTGCCCCTTCCTTCAGAAGCTTTGTCCTCAAATCTATACCGCTTAACAATTTCTTCATCTTGTGTTTGTCATATTGGTGTATGGAACATGAATTCACTGATGCCTCAGCTTATATAAATTTCCGCTAATATTATTTTGGGCTAGGTTTTTTCTTTTAATAATATATATATATATATATATATATATATATATATATATATATATATATATAATAACTTTAATAATTTTATAAATAACTTAATTATTAAACATTCTTTTGTTTTGATACCTAAGTATTGGTCATGAGAGATTCATAAGGTCAGGTCCTTTCTCTGTGGACTTTTCATTTGGTAAAGGGCTGTTCTCGTTAGAGAGATTTGTAGGAAGAAAAATTGCACAACTGTGTGGGCTTAATTACTCTCACTCTGCCTTGTCACTGTCGAGAGCGTTGCATAGTCCAACGCACGAAATATTCAGTTTGTAGGAGTCAATTTTGCATCGATTCTGGAGGCAGGCTTCAGGTGTTTAATATTTTTGAAAATTTCGCTGACAAAATGACATGGATTTTCGAAGGCTAAAGTCCTCCGGTACCTTCTTTATTATCACTGACAGCAATGCTGCCACTTTTGGCACAACGAACATTTTTCCATCGGAGATCTTTAGAATCACCATCTCATCATTGCAAACGTCTTGCTTCCTTTTTTTTTTCATTACCACACAATTGTAGAGAATGATGGTGATTTTGATTCGAGAGGGGATGTCGATGGATGCTATTTCTTTGAAGGATTTCTTACTATTATGATTTCAATTTTTCATTTTGATTCTACAAAATTGACCGTGTTCGAGCCTTAGAATGTAAGAAGACAAAGCTCGTACGATTCCTATATGATTATTTTTTTCTCCTTGGACGCCATTATTGAATGGATTAATTTTACTAAGCCTGACTGAAAGTTCGCATTGTGAATTCCAACACATTCTCTATCAAGAAGTGCTAGGTTTTTATGTAGGTAAACCTTGAGGTCAAGCTCATTGTTGGAGTTGTCAACATTGCCATCAAGCCCATAGAATACCGCACCCACTTAATGGAATCAAACATCGAATCCATCGAGCATCCCACTATTAGCTTACTCAACAATAGAAAAACCTCTCTTGAGTTAACGATTGTGGGTTTGTTTTCAATTATAGAGCTGAGTTCATGGAGAAATTGTAATAATCTCCAATCATTCAGCTGATTTTGTTGGTGATCTAATAAAGCATCAACTGCAGATTCCTTAAAAAATTCATAAATCTGCAAGAAAATAATATGTTCAATATCATTTCTTTGGGCCCAAGCTCTAGCCTCTTTAAAGTTGCCATTGAACTTCAATTGATAAGGAACTTTTTGAAATTGCTGGGGAGATTGAATCCTATTGGAAATCGTTAATTGTGCTAATCGTTGTTCTGATAGTGTTTGATATGGTGGCTGAGAGCGAGAGTGAACACGACATTGCCCAAATTGGGCACCAGGAGTAATTGGTTCTCTACGAGTAATTAGATCACTAGTAAGCTGGAGGTCAGGTTTGAGACATTCCAAAAATCTTCTACTAATATCAATGTTAGTGTGTTTTACTAGTACCTTATTCTTGTATTCCTTGTTGAAAACCAATTTAACTATAAATTCTTCCTCATCAGTTGGTGGATCAAGTTTACCAAATTCATTTAAGGGAACATGTTGCATAAATTCAAGTGTTTCAAGCTCATATTCATCATTATCATCATCTTCATAGTCATTTTCTTGTTTCTCAAAATATTCTTCCCTCACATCATCTTCATCTGAATTTGAAATTTTAATAACTTGATCTTCTACAGAATGTAGTGATTCTTCATGATTATCTTCTGAATTCTTTGAATCGGCTGAATTGTTCTGTTGATTATGTCCAATATTCAGGAATATTTGTTCTTGTGTCAGATTTATCTTGTCGCAAATGGTGTTTAACTTCTGCATTACTTTGTTATAATTGTATGTGAACTCGCTATGGTTTTGCCAAATTTTTCTTTCTATCCGATTTGTCATGTCTTGAAGTTTTTTGATGTCTTCAAAATGTCCTATAACCTTATCCTCAAGATTAATCAACATTTTTTTGAAATCGGCCATCCACATTGATGAAGACATCGAGCGGAAGCAATTTCAAGGAACGCTAAATGCAGAAGCACCACCATGATGGCAGCAACAACACCACTTGTAACAGCTAAAGGCAACCAACAGTTGCGGAAGGCAGTCACAACATGAACTTGGCTTCGATACCAAATGGAGCAACAAAATTGTAGGCTTGTTGACTTAATTGTAAAATACACAAGAGGTATTTGTAATAATAATTTATTATATATAAAATGTATAAGTCATTAGAAACGTTACAATGAGGCCCTGCTTATATACTTACACAGGTGGCCTTTCATAACTAGGCATGTCTTTTAGACATGCCTTTTCTATTAACTAATGCATATTTAAATAAACACTATCTTGATTATTTATTATTTACAGTTATTCTATTTATACTATTTGTTACGAATTATATTAATAACAGTTTTCTTTGGAGGAAGGTAAGTTGTTGGGGCATATAGTTTCAAATCAAGGGGTGAAAATTGATCCAGCAAGAGTTGAGGCTATACAAACAATTCCATTGCCTAGAAGTAAGAAATATATCTAAATATTTCTAGGGAAAATTAATTTTTTGAGGAGATTTGTCCCAAATTATGCTGAAATTGTCAAAAGCATAACAGATATGCTGAAGAAGAATGCTGAAGTGAAATGGGACAAAGATGTAAGAGAATCCTTTGCTAGGATTAAAGAGGATCTTCAAGAAGCTCCAGTTTTGATCAGCCCAAATTATCAAAAGCCTTTCCAAATATTTTCATTTGCATCACCTTATACTATTGTTGTTGTGTTGCTACAGAAGAACGAAGAAGGAAAAGAGTAACCTGTAGCATTTTTCAGCAAAGTTCTCCGAGATGTAGAACTCAAATATAATATTTTGGAGAAACGGGTATATGCTTTAGTTAAATCATTGAAAGATTTCAGGACTTGTGTACTTCATTCTCAAATAGTAGCATATGTACCCAAATCATCTATAAAATATGTGTTGGTTCAAAGTGATGTGGAGGGGAAAAGAGGAAAATGGATTGCTAAAATCCAAGAATATGATTTGGATATTAAGCCTACTGAGTTGGTAAAAGGATAGGACCTAGAAAAAATTCTCACAGAGTCTAATTTTCAAGCTCTGGGAATTAATCTGCTTGCACCCTTGGATGAAGTTGTTGATGAAACAAGTGAAAGTAGCACAAAATCGGCAATAAAATACAAATTTCTCTGCTCCGATTGGTATAAGGATATTATTCACTATTTTTTCTTTTTCTCTTGTCCTCCCTCAATAAATAGACAAAGTACAGAACTCTTAAACTCAAAGCTCAACCTTATGTTATAATTGATGCTAAATTATATTGGAAGGATCGTTTTGGTGTTTTGTTGTTATGTTTGACAAAAGGAGAGTCAATGGAAGTTATCAAAGAGTACCATGAATGTCTATGTGGGGGCCATTATAGCTGGAAGGTTACTACTCATAAAATTCTCAAATCAGGTTTTTACTAGCCTTCCTTGTTTCTGATGTATACAGAGTGGTTAGAAGTTGCCAGAAATGCCAACTGTTTGCAGAGAAGAAAAGGTTAGCTCCTCTAACTCTTCTCCCTGTTTTTGTTGAAGAACCCTTTAGACAATGGGGATTGGATTTCATTGGATAAATCAATGCACCATCAAGTGGGCAATTCAAGTGGATTCTAGATACCACTAATTATTTTACAAAGTGGGTGGAGGAAATACCTACCAGAAAAGAAAATGGTCTGGTAGTAATGAAATTTCTGGAAGAGAACATCTTCAGCAGGTTTGGATGTCCAATAAATATTGTAACAGAAAATGCTCAGGTATTCAACTCAGTCAAATTCATTAATTTTTGTCAAACATATAATGTTATTTTGTCTCATTCTATAGCATATCATCCTCAAGGGAATGGGCTAGTTGAATCTTCCAATAAGACATTTGTGAAGATTTTGAAGAAAAAAATTAATGAGAATCAGAAGAACTGGGATTCAAAGTTGATATTTTCTCTGTGGGCAGTAAGGATTACTATTAGAAGATCTAATGGTAAGTCCCCTTATGAATTAGTATATGGTACTCAAGCTTTGTTTCCCACTCAGCTAGCTAGGCTAGAAAATTATTTTCTTCAAGAAGCACAAGAAGAACCTGATGCATTGATAATAAGACTAAATAAGGTGATAGAATTGAGTGAGAGTAGGAATAAAGTCAGGGAAAAATTGGTCACATATCAGGAGAAAATGAAGTCCATTTTTTATAGGAAGGCAAAGGAGATTCTTTTCCAAACTGGAGATTTGGTATTAAGATGGGATACCAGAAAGGAAGAAAAAGGAAAGCATGGTAAGTTTGACCCTCTCTGATATGACCCATATAATATTATTGAAGCCAAATCAAATAAAATTTTTATGCTGGATAATCTTGATGGAGAAACAGTAGAACTGCCTATGAATGGGTAGTATCTAAATAATTATTTCCAGCATTGAAATATGATGGTTCACCATTGTACATATTTGGGTTTCCTCATTGTAAATTTTTAATCAAGCAGTATTTGACTCCATGCCGCTGTTATCACTCAGTAATTTCTCCAGGTTCAAAATAAATAGTCCGAGGTAACCACAAACCAACTTTTAGGTACAGAATCTAGCCAATCTGTACCCAGAGAGGGCTCTCTCTGTAAAATTTAGCTTTGTTTTAGAAGATATCAGGAAAGTTATAAATTCTGAGGGTTTTGATTGATTTTGGTTGATGAAATTCAATAAATTTTAGATAGATTGAGTAGTTTAGGCCATTGGGCTAATGGAGTCGAAAGGATAGCTTAACTGGATTAAGTTTCTTAACAAAAGATGGTTTCACAGGGCAAGGTAATCAAACAGGGAACAATTATAGATCTAATGTGAATGGGATGAACTCAAATTGGATGAAGGGAAATTAAGAATCCTTCAACACGTTTGAAAGAGGGAAATTGAGTGATTATTAATAAAGAGAAATTAAGTATTCTTTACTAAATAATCAAAATGCTTAAACTAGAAAAACAGGAGCAATTAAGAATTCACTGTTTAAACCAGTTCAGAAGAAAACATTTAGAATAACAACGATTAAAATCATATTACACTTAAGCACTTTCTGATTTATCCTTTTCGTTAATCATTCGGAAATGAAACACAAATGATATAATAAACAAATATAAAGACTTCAAAACATAAGAGATAGATGACTTATTGATCCGTAGTCTGACACAAGAATCATGTAAAAAGCCTTTCGCATCAATTCCTCATCCAGCTTGCTACACAAAATTTCTCCAATAGCTCTTTATTCCAAAATAGCCAATGTTACAGCAAATTCTAAGAATCCACCACCAAATACTTCCAAGAGTGAAGTATTTATACAAATTCTAAACTAAAATATCTTGAAAAAATGTCAAGATTAGTCCACAAATCTCTCCAACTGTTTTACATAAATAGAACTTAAGTAAAGGAAACTCAAACTAATGCATCTATTTGGCACTATTTTTTATGGATAGGTGATGAAAAAGAGGAGAATTCGAATTTTATCCAACTCTTAGTTGATGATGAGGCATCCAAGTCACTAACTGCTTCCTTTCTTTGTGCATTCTGCTCCAACAATTCTGCAAACTTGGGGTCCAATGATATCTTTTTATTTCTCAATCCGTAATATATATGTAAAAATTTAAAGAGGTTATTGTGTATTAATATGTTGGTGAGATAAACTTCTTTCATTTTCCTAACATTCCTCTCCAGCTGTGCACAATAGGCTCTGTAAAATGATGTGTAAAACAGAGTTTTACAGAGCTTGAAAAATAGCCTGTAAAGATTCACATGTATCTCTTGTTCTGTAAACCTTGTGAGAAACATGAGATAGGTTTTTGTAGATGGTTCCCTTAGGAACAAAAACCTCCTTCAGTTTTGTAAAATTTACTTCTGATTTTCCACAATCTTCTCTGCAAAATGATGACTTAACTGGTATTTTCTGCAAAAAGTGCTTTCCAACATTGTTTAATATGATGCAACATAATAAAGTGATCATGAGGAAAACTGCGCAGCGCTGAATAGGGTTTGGAAGGCCGAAGCTGAGTTCCAGTCGCGACGCGTTGGGTGCTATCACGGTGCACTCGCTGGTCGCGACGCATAGAGTTGCCCTCCGCTGTGTTAGTTTGATCTGGTGCGACGCACACAAAAGACGTGGCGCACTGGTTGTGCGCGTGGCGCATTAGCCCACAACATTTGTTGCCTTATTTGCATCGCAAATCAGCCTCCTTTGATTCAAGGAAATGGATCATGCTCCTATCAACACGCTTGACCTAGCAGCGCAGCTCTAGTTCTCGTGGTCGCAGGCCAGCCATGGCCCCTCCAGACGGTGCTATGGAGGGAGCTGATGCCCAAACAGCGTTTTCTGCCCTTGTTAAATCACTACCTCTTAAATGCCCTCGTCCATCCCTCTCAAAGTTTTTCAAGAAGCTGAATGGTCTACAAGAGGTCGTCCTGCCCCCTGCTCTGCCAAGAATGGCTGCTCTTTCACTTGCTGAGCGGGGGCTCATTGGGAAATTCACTGGTTTATGGCCATCTCCCAAAACTGTTCAATGTTGGATCGAGAAAAACTGGGTGGACAAAGTCAGTGGAAAAATTTCCATTCGTTTCTGTGGGAAAGGTTACTTCACATTTCATTTTGAAACAAAAGCTGACAAGGACTTAATCTTTAGAAACGATCCTTATTTCATGGACTCTAGAGGGCTGTACTTGAACAAATGGACTCCAGACTTCGATCCCAAGCTAGATGTCCCTAGTTCTGTCCCGGTCTGGGTCCAGCTTCCGCATCTCCCGCTCCATTGTTGAGGAGATGACTCGGTTCGCGCCATTGGCAATGTTGTGGGGAAGTACATCGATAGGAGTGAGCCCAAGGAAAATATGCAAGCTTGTGCACGTATCTGCATTGAAGTTGACCTCGGCAAGGGTCTCCCAGAGGCAATCAAGTTGAAGGTGGATGACTGGACACACATACAGCAGCTGGACTATGAACAAATCCCATTTAAATGCAAGGTATGTCACGAGTACGGCCATTTTGCTAATCGTTGCTCTAAATTTTTTAATGATGAAAATGTTCAGGCTGGAACCAATGGGAAACTGTTAAGAGGAAAAATACTGCTGCTGCCCCGCTAGCTGAAGCTCCTTCCAAATCTGCTCCCAAATCTGCTCCCTTCAAACCTAATCCTTCCTCCTCGTCGACTCCTCCGCCCTCCCCTCCCATGAAATCCTTAGAGTCCTCTAATCCCTTCTCCTCCATCTCCCTTGACGATGACCCCCCCATCACTCTTCCTTCATCTCAGGAGGGCTCTCTTGCTCCCACTCCCCCTGCAAACCCTTCTCCCTCATTCTCCCATGACCCTCCCCCACCAATATCAACCAGAAGCTCTTCCAAAGAACATGGGGCCAATCTAGACGCTCATAGGAAGCAAGGTCCAGGCAGGAGATCGACCAAACAGCAGAGAGAAGAAAACTCCCAAAAAGACATTGCCATGGGCACTCAAAACCCTATAGAAACTTACATCTTGGGAAAAAACAGTAAGGAAGCAGCATATAAAGACCTGGGAGGGCGAGAAACTCTCCGCACCCCCCTCACCCAATGATGAAAGCCCTATCCTGGAACAACAGGGGATTAGGGCACCCCTCTAAAATCACAGCCCTGAATGATTTGATAAATCAGGAAAAACCAGGACTATTACTGCTACAAGAAACAAAGCAAGGATACCAAGAAATGAGAGGGATTATTGATCGCCTCAAGCAATATGAAGGAAGCATCTGCGAATCTAGGGGAGCTTCAGGGGGAATTGTCACTCTTTGGACCCACACTGCCTGGAAGCACCAAACTGATACAATCAACCAATTCTGGATTAAAGTTACTCTAGAGAGTCTAACAAGCAACCAAAAAATCGTCATCTACAATGTCTACGCTCCAAACCACTACAGGGATAAAGCACAATGTTGGACTTCTCTCCAAACCGACATTGATGCAGAAGACAGCAGCAATATCATACTTGGAGGAGATCTCAATCTCATACTCCACGCTAATGAAAAGAGGGGGGGTTGTTTCACACATGACCCTTGCAGAATGCAGTTGGAAAATATAATGCAGGATCACGATCTCATAGATGTTGTGCCCAAGAATCGAAGGTTCACCTGGAGCAATCGCAGGTTGGGCAAAGACAATATTATGGAGCGGCTAGACAAAATATTGGTGAATGTCTCCCTCCTTACCTCCTACTCCATGGATTACTCTGCTATTCTTCCATTTTCAACATCAGATCATTATCCCACAGTGCTCGTGATTGAAGCTCATAGTACACTTGGTCCCATCCCATTTAAGTACAACCCTCTATGGAGAAATTTACCCATTGTCAACCAGATTGTCAAACACACTTGGAGCCAGCACATTGAAGGATCTCCAGGGTTCATTTGGGAAAGAAAACTAAAAAGGACTAAAAGTGCCTTAAAAGACTGGGCACGAAACCATTATAAGGAGCCGGAAAAAATCAAAACAGAGATCAAAAATAGTTTGGAGCAGGTACACAGCACCATAGAGGATTAGGGACTGTCCCAAGAAACCAAAGCTAGAGAATGCGACATTTACTTCCAGATTTATCGTGCCAACCGTATGGAGGAGCAGAAATGGAGAATCAAATCATGCCAACTGTGGCTGCAAGGTGGGGATAAAAACTCCACTTTTTTCCATAAGCAGACTACAGTCAGACAAATCAGGAACAATGTCACCTCCATCACTGACGATGAGGGTCAACTCCAAACTTCCCAAGATGCAATTAAAAATGCCGCTTCAAAACATTATAGTGTGCTCTTAACTAAAACCAAAGAAGCCGAAGATTATTCAAATCTACTCCAATATCTGCCCACAGAAATCAACGATGAAGTCAATGCTGATCTCACCAAGGATATAGAAGAAGAAGAAATACAAAGAGCCATTTGGGCACTCCAGCCAGACAAGGCCCCTGGCCCTGATGGCTTTCCCATTAGCTTCTATAGATATCACTGGGGGACAATCAAAAAAGACCTTGTCAAAATGATAAAATGGGCCCAACGCAAGAACAAAATCGAATGCTTCACCAATGCCACCCATCTTGCCCTTCTCCCTAAAGAAAAACGACCCTCTACTTTCTCTCGTTTCCGGCCTATTTCCCTCTGCAACTCTTCATACAAAATCTTGACTAAAATCATAGCTACTCGCCTCAAACCTATCCTTCCCTCCCTCGTCTTTGAGAATAAGGAGGTTTTTTAGCCAACAGACAAATCTCTGATTCCATTCTGCTTGTGCAAGAGGCTATTCATTCCAGCCAAGTTAGAAAAGAAAAAGGTTTCATTTTAAAACTAGATTTAGCCAATGCATTCGACCGAGTTCGACACTCTTTCCTCCTCGCTATCCTAAAGAAAATGGGATTTGCCCCACCCTTCATCAACCTTGTCCAAGCATGCATCTCCGGCCCTTGGATCTCCCCTCTCATCAACGGCAGGCCAGGGCCTTCCTTCCAATCTTCTCGTGGATTACATCAAGGCTACCCCCTTTCCCCCTATCTTTTCATCTTGATGGCTAAATCCTTCAGCAGGGCTCTTGATTACAAATGCCACACTGGCCTTATCACTGGCATTAAATTTGGGAATGGAGTCAAAAATATAAACCACTCCCAGTTTGCTGATGACACCTTGTTAATGGGAGGAGTCTCCAACATTATAGCTCGCCGTTTCAAAATTATCTTAGACAGATATATGAGTTACTCTGGAGGCATGATCAATTACCTTAAGAGCTGCATTTATGGGTGGAACACAACTGCTCAAACTCTCCAAAGCATTGCCGGCATATTCGGGGTTTCTTGCAATTTATATTGGGGGAATTTCTCATACCTGGGCATGCCAGTGAGTGTGGGCTCTCTGAAAGCTGAAGTTTGGGACACCATTATCGACAAAATGAAAAGGAAAGTGCAGCAATGGGGCTCCTTTTGGCTTAACCCAGCAGGACGCCTAACCCTCTTGAAATCAGGTCTCTCCTCTCTGCCCTTGTATCAATTCAATCTCCTGCAAGCTCCAGCCAGCTTTCATCACAAAGTGGAAGCCATCCTACGTCACTTTCTCTGGCAAGGAGGAAAAACTGAAAGAAAGAAATACAATCTTATAAATTGGAAGCAGGTTATTCAACCTCACGATTATGGAGGGCTGGGGATCAGATCCCCACAACTTCTAAACCTAGTTTTTGGTGGCAAGATAATCTGGAGACTTATCAATGGAGAATCTGCGTGGTGGAAGAAAGTGCTGGAAACCAAATATCTAAATTATCAGATGCAACTTCTATTAGACCACGATATACCTCTCAGAGCCTGAACCAAAATCTAGGGACTGTGCAAAAAAGAAATTCCCATCCTTGCTTCTAACATTTCTAAGGTCCCCAAGGGAGGTAACAGCACTAGAATAGGGGCTGATAAAATATTGGGACAGCTACCTATCAACAGCAAGCCTGGAACCCATCAGTTCCTCACCTACCTTGACAGCAAAGGGATTCACAGCTTGAGCCAGATATCCAAGTGGGATACTCACACTCACCTCTGGACTGGTTGGCATTTCCTGATATCCCTGACAAGTTACTTTCAAGCCTGGAAAATCTGCAGAATCAGCTCCATGGTATCGCCCCCACCAAACAAAACGAAGATGACTACTTCTGTTGGGACCCTTCAAGCACCAAATACACAGTCAAAACTTCCTACCGTCAAATCTGTAACAGTGATCGGCTCATGCCCATATGGACTCCATGGAAAACTGTTTGGAAATCAAAGACTCTTCCAAAAATCAAATTTTTCATATGGGTTCTTCTGAAAGGAAAATTGTTAACTTCTGATAATCTGAAAAAGCGTGGCATTCTTGGACCCTCCCGTTGCCCAAACTGTCAAGCAGCTGAGGAAACTATCCAGCACCTCTTCATAGATTGTTCCTTCGCCACAGCTTGCTGGAAAGAAGCCTTCCTGAAGGACCATCTCCCCTGGGGTTCCCACAACACCATTGCCGATCTCTTACATCTATGGAAGAAGAACTACCCCTGGCAGCGCAAGAAGAACAACGTAGCAAGAAGAGTTTGGAACGCACTCCCTTACACTTTGTTGTGGTGCATATGGTTAGCACGCAATCAAATAATCTTTAGAGACAAAAAAATTGATATCAGGAAGCTCTATAACAAGGCCAGAGGACTCGCCTTGGAAACAATAGTTGTCAAGTGCCAGAAGAGCATGGATGCAGCTGATCTCTTCGTTGAAGAGCGAAATTATATTGGATGCCTGCTCGATCAAAGTAACAGGAGTCAAATTTATGGTCAAAATAGAAATGATACCAGCAGTAAACAAATCCCTACCAGCAGTTGGAAAATCAGAATGAAGGATAAAGAGTTTGCAGGCTAGGTTAGAAGCTGTAACACACACTATCTATTTTTTGATGGTGCCTCCAAGTCCAATCCTAGCAAGGCTGGGGCGGGCGGAATTATTTACAATGCCAACGGAGACATCATTCTATCTTACGAAAGGGGATTAGTCCCCCTCTCCAACAATAGAGCTGAAGCCCTCGCTCTATACCAAGGCCTCCTTCAACTCCAAGTTCTTGACATTCACACAGAAACTGTGATCGGGGATTCAGCAATCATCATCAGCTTAATGGTTCACAATACGACAACCACCAATCTATCTCTCCAACAAATAATAAATCGATGCCATGCGCTCTCCCAGCTAATGCATGAAACTCGTTTTATTCATGTCCTTCGCTCCCTCAATAAGGAGGTCGATGCTCAAGAAAACAGAGCCTGTCACAAACCTCTCGGCAGCCTCAAATGCAACGCTTGTGAGTCTTTCTATTTTCTACCATGAACAGGACAAAATCTCTTAGATTGCCTGCTGTGGCTTTTGTTTTTTTCATGCCCAAGAATTCGATGGCAACTAGGATTCTTTTTGGCAACATTGAGCCCAGTTTCAGCACAACAAATACGAGATCTACAGGCCTTGAAGGCAACTTATTGGAGGATCTACAGGCTCCAAAAACAACTTCCCTTTAACATGTTCTGCAAATGTCTTTTCTTGTTGTCACAGTTTGTCCGAATCTACACCAGCTCATCTTTTGCAACAGTCAAACATAGTCGGAGTGTAGGGGAAATTTCTCATACTGATGTCCCTCTCTACCTCTTCTTTCCAACATATTTCCCTGTAACAATGGAGCTTTGACTCCCAATTTTCCCTTTTCGAATACAAACAGCACCCGATTATGTCAACAAAAAAAAAAACATTGTTTAATATTTCCAAAACCATAATAGCTGTTAGAAAAGTGAGAGAGGTTTTTGTAGATGGTCCTCTTAAGAACATAAACCTCCTTCAGTTTTTCAAAATTCATCTTGGATTAATCACAATAGTTTCTGTAAAACAATGACTAAAACATGAAATTTCTACAAAAATGTTCCTTCTTGTTGTGTTTTTCATCTTTTCACCTTTTGATTTTTCTTTTAGGGTATACCCTCTTTACATTTTTTAAATTTTTTTTTTTTTTTTTTGACAATATGGAAAACCTTTGCAACAAAGAAAGGTATGAACATATTACATAGCCCATCAAGTCAATCATGATATATGATACCTATTGGTATAGGAGCATAACACCCGCAGTGAAGGCACTAATCTGTGGTTCTTAGTGTTTCATGGAAAAAACACTATCCCCATGTGGAGCCAGATGTTGTGGCTCATTTGCAATATCCTTTATATCCTTTTCTTTAATTTTCAAAAATTCAAAAAATTAGAAAACTACCAAAAAAATATATTAAAGTATTAAAGTTTCATATAATTTATCATAAAAATATATCTGCTCATTATAATAAAGTTTAAATTTTAAATACTTTAAATTCATTATGGAAGCAGGTCCCAGTTCAAATATTAAATATCGAGAATTTTATGGAGCGGGATTAGATGATTTGTTGAAAGGTGAATAAAAGGCTCAACCCGCAGGCACTTTGAGCTCGGGGGTTAACATGGAGGGTGCCTTCGTAGTTGACGTGTTGACTCGAAAATAATCTAGATGAACAATTGAGATAGACTGCGAGGGCATAAGCCAAATAAGTCCTCTGTACCTCGATACCTCCCGCAATGACGTATGCTGCCAAGTTGGTGACAGTTGTATTCCACGTCAGAATTTCTTAACAGTCTTTTGGCACGTCTTATCAGCATTTAATTTCAAAGCCCACACCACCTATTTAAGGGGAATTCTCTTTTTTTTCTGAAGTTATTGTTGGTTAGTTGGTGTTTGAAGTTTTTCTGTGCTGCGTATTTTTCAATCTTCTGTCACCCTGTCAATTGTCTACCATCCTAAAGTTAAACCTTGGCTAAACACTCATCCCTATCAGGTTCTTCCAGTCATATCCCTCTCATGGATACCAAGAGGGATATCCAGGACACAGATTTTTCCCTTGACCACCTTTCCTTTATCAGTAAGTCCTCCTAAATGATAAGACTTCTCCAATTTACATCGCCATGGAAAAAACTAGTGTGTTGTCTGCATGTATCCCAAAAACTCATCTTTTTCCTGAATTTATCTATTGGCTAGTGTCTGCTATCTACCCTGGGAAATGTTTTGTAATGAATTGTCAAGGGGAAAATGTTCTGCAAGTGTCAGCCCAATTAATTCACCAAGCTATATGTTACCCTGAGTCGGAGTCGTATGTCCAATTCTCTGATGGTTCCTTGATAGCATATTATGAAAGTCTTGCAGGTCTAGATTTTAATCAATTCATTCATTTTCTAAAGAAAAATACACAAAATTTTGTATGGGATAGTAAAGAGTTCCCTATGGAGGTTTTTGATATCGAAGTCAAACCAATGTTGAGCTGCATTGCAAAGATTTTGGGAAAGGATGATGACAGTATAGTGGACAAGTTAGTTCTGGGAATGTTCACCATGATGATGAAGCTAGGAGTGGTGCTGGATATTCCATCTTATTGGCAAGAAGTTGTTAACTCTCACCTCATGACCTTATCATTAACAGGTTCATTCAGGTTTCCCTCACTTATTGTTTACTTATTTTTATATCAAAATGTAGAAGAATTCATGCATCTGGGATTAAACATTATGGATATGAATAAGAGAAGACAATCAGTGATATTTTGGATAGATATAGTGAGAAAAGAACATAATGAGGGTGGTTTGTTTGATTTTGCTGGTCATTTTATGTCTACTGCATATAAAGTTTTGAATGGAAGTTCTCCCCCCTGTTTTTTCCCCAAAGCTCAATATTTCTTGCATTTGGGGACAAATTGTAAGTTTGGTGATTGGTTTGTTTTTTAAGATTATTCTGAAATTAAACTTTATGGAGCTAGTGTAGAACCTTATAGGCTTCCTGTATTGTGCCTATGAGATTATTCGCTCTGGAGTTCATTAGGAAAAGTTTAAACATTGACCAAATACACTTTGTGCCTATGAAGAAAGGTCATATGTTCAAATTTCCAATGACTTTGGGTCCCTTTATTATTAATATGAGACAAGAAATTAATGAAACCACTAAGATGTTAGATGAAATTCACCTGCTATTATGAGAGAAGTGGGCTTATGACCCTCACAGTGTCACTTCCAGTAGAAGAATTGAAAATGGATATTCAAATTTCATTCATGAGAGCAGACTTGATCTAGAAAAAGTGGCAAGTAAAGGTGTTTTGGGTTCAGTGAATTCAAATGTTCAGACTCCTATCATATCATAGAAATCAAATAAGAGAGGTAAAGAGGCAATGGTTGATTCATAGGATGAAGAACAAAGGGCTGAGAAGACAGAAAATTTCAATGAAGAATTTGTAGATACTCAACTTGGTTTTTCATTACAATTGGGAGATGAACAAAATGTCCCTACTTCACCCAGGAGGCATGAGAGCACTTAGGAACAAGTGCCTCTAATTAAACAAATGTTTTCCCAAATTGCAGAGAGAAATCAGAAGATGAAGGCAAGCATGGAGGCTCAAGTTGAGTTCCAGATAGCTCCAGACCAAACAAGACTTTTAACTGCAATGGATCTTGAAAAAATCAATTCAAAATTTCCCTTTCTCATCCCTCTGATATGTCTATTGGTTCTTCTAATAATTTTAATAATGTGAATTTGACTGTAGATGTGAATAAAATTCCATTGCTGGACAAAGTGAATCTACACAAGCAAATAGGTCAACTGATCGTGAATGACCTAACAAAAACTAATGCAATGGCACTAAAGGCAGATAATATGCTTGGAAAGGTGATAAAGCAGTTGAAGTTAAAGAAAGCCAATTCTAGGGCTTTGAAAATCCAGAACGAAGAGCTCAAAAAAATCATGGTGAAGATTGGAGTAGATCCCAATGACAAGTCTATTGTGCAGAAGCTTCTGCAAAACGTTGAATCAGAAATATCTGTACTGAAGAAAAAATTGAAATTGTCTACAGGAGAACATTCCATGGCAGCTGATGTAGGAGCATTTAGAACTAGCCAGCAATGTGATGGTGTGATCACATTTTGTGGCGAACAAAGGGTTGGAAGACAAGTGGTTAGTTAAATTTTAGTTAATTTAAATGTATGTGAGTAGTTTATTTGTTGTCATATCCTGAGCAGAAAAGGGAAAAGTGGCAGTTTGATCCTCCCTACATGGAGATCAAGCCATGTAGTTTAGATTATTTGGCTATAATAGGATTTGAGGGATTTAAAAATATTAATTTAGAGGTTGTTGAGAAAAGAGTGGAGTTGAAGAGACTTTAGGAGAGAGTGAGGAATTTCTGGATCTTAACCAAATTGATTCTTGAATCTGTTTTTATATAAAATGGTGATCCTTTGAATAATTTAGGGGACAGAGTAAACAAAGGGAGTTAGTGAGTATGAAGTGGATTCGTAGGGAAGGTTGAACCAGTTGAATGTGATTGTGTTCTTTGTAATTAATTTATAAAATATCAGTACAGTGTGGATTGTATATATATCTTGTGTAAATATTTGTATCTGTTCATATTTTATAACCTTATGCTGCATTAATTGTGAATCTGAGAAATACTGGGGAATTCTCAGTGAAATTAAAGGGTGAATGATTGAATCCTTTTTGCGCCATATTTTTATTTAGAATTTAATCGCATTCTCTTATGATGGTCAATTGATGGTTTTTGAATTGAATCAAATCTCTGCATAGGAATCATATTCTGGAAACCGTTTTGTAGTTGAGATGTTTTGTGGAAACCTTAGGGTCAGAGACTGGGAGGAAGTATGTTCACATGTATCCAATCATAGCAGTGGAGTGAAGTCCTCAAAAACACCTGCGCAATGCAAGAACAAGATTTAAAAGATCGGAATTTTCTTTATAAATGGACGAAGGGAAATAGTCGGAAACATATTATGGTTAATAAAAGTGTAGAACAGTCGGGTTAATAGCAGTTCAAGTTGTATAATGATGTGTTCTTGAAAGCAGAACTGTGAGTGAGTGATAGCATGTGGAACCGAGAAGTTGTATTCAAAACAGAAAATAGTATATTGCACCGCTTTTGATCAGAAAGTGGTATTTATTCAAACCGTGTGATACATTCTTGAAGGCAACACGTAGCACAAGGATGGGTTACAAAAACCACTTTTATCGCAATATTTTGAGGATTTAATGAACGTGTTTTTTGAAATGTGATATCTTTCAGATGGGAACTTAAATGGAGGATAAATGTGATGATCTTCGGATCTATAAGAGTTAATTTAATGGTGATGATAGTACGTATTCTGAGGAATGAAAGAATTAGATAAGTCAACGGTGGTTGTTCATGGTTTTAATGCCTTTGTTGATTTCTTCAAATTTTCTAAAATGCAAGTATACGTAATTTCTTAGTTTTATGGTTGCATACACTAAACTATCATTGGAATGCATGGAGAATTTGTACATAATAAATTTGTTGTTTGACTCCAGCAAGACAAAGAGGAAGTAGCTGCATCTTTGCTGTGTCTTTTGTATAAGGTGTATTTGGGCTGCGTCAATTTTGGTATCAGAGCTAGACCAATGCTCCGTGGAGTTTGGTTGAAAAATTGAATTTTATTCTTAGCAAGTAGTTGTGACAAAGAAGAAAATGAAGAAATTGCAGCAAAGAGACTGTAAGGGAAAAGTATTTGGAATGATCAGAAAGACATTGGAGATACCAGCATGAAGCATAGTGGATACTGAGATCAGAATGGAGAACAATAAATCCTCTGGCAAAGGTCTGGTAAGAATATTTATCTTTGATGATGTACAGAGATCTATTTGAATGTCTAAAGAACAACAAGGGATTGAAATTTCAAAGGAGAAGATGTTTTCCTTTCAGGAAAACGAAATTTCCATGTAAGTTGATTGAATGATTAGTTTGATTTAAAAGGTAAATTGAAGTAAAAGGTTTTTAATTTAAAGTCAAATAGAAGAGTGATTTGATATGACGGAAGAAATTTAAATGATTTGAAGAGTATTCTGTAAGACTAAGAATGATTGAGGAGTGCTTAAAGTATTGTTGAAGACAATGATATTGATGGTTGAAGGAACAGAGTTAATAGATATGAAAGGAGAGCCATTGCAAGGGTTGAAATTTTGGAATTTGTAGAAGCAAGACAAGATTTGCTTACCAACTGGTTATCTGAAGAAATTTGTAGTGTCTGTCATGAATTTGTAAATATAGTTGAATTTCAAATTTAATATTAGTTGATCTTAAAAGCTAAAGTGTCCATTATGAAAAGGAAGATGGGAAATAGTTGCTAACTGTATGGAGTATTTTGAATGAAGAAGTTCAAATGAAATAGTGGACAGATAAATCATTTGGAAAAGATTTAATTGATGGAATGGGAATTAATTTCAAGATATCTTTGAAAAAAATTAGCAAGTTTGAAAAGGTACTTTAATGTATCATGAGGTAAGATTGTGTAAGTAAATGGAAGCAGTGAAATTGCTGAAAGGTAGAATGAGTTGTATCAGCATCATAGCACATGAGCTATGTTAAAGAAGATGAAGCAGGAATAACTCTCAGATGAATGAAAGGTGACAGTACCCAATAGTAAATGAAGTTACTGAAGGAAAAGGGAAGTGAGCAATTGAAGATGCGGCAGTCAATATCTTTGGAAGCTGAGTTGGAGTGCTCAAGGAGAATAATGGGTTCTAATGCAGAGGACCTAGAAAAGAAAAGATACCAAAAGGATGTTTTGGTATGGGTCACAAGTAACAGACTTGTTATAGAAGAAAGAAGGGTTAGTTGCAGCTCACCAGTGAAAAATGATAGTTCACCAAAGGAAGAAATGAATTTGACAATTGTTAGTCATAACATGGGTACAGAGAAAAGTCATAGATAGAGAGGGAAAAGTGTCAAAGAATATGGACTCAAAAGAATGAGTAAGGAAGAAATTAACAAAGAGATAACTGAGATGAAGACAAAACTCAGTCATTTGAAGAAACTGGTACAGAAAGGAGTCAGAGAGGAATGGAAACAAGGATTTTATGTGGGGAAAAGAGTTAAGTGGCTTGTCAGGGAATTATTTGCTGAGAAATTAATATTCCAAACAGTTGAGAATGGAAAAAGAGAATCTATTTGTAAACTAGAGAAAGGACCTATCCTTGGGGAAAGAGACAGTGATGATAATGATGAAGATATGATCTATACAGATCAGCATGAGAGAAAGGTGCTGGTAGCATCTGCACAGATAAGAAAGTCTCATATTTTTGGGATTAATTATTTGTGTGAATGTACATTTGCAGGTATGACACTTAATGAAATTGAGCCTGAGCATGAAAAATTGAAAAAGGCAGAAGCAAGAAAAACACAAAAGGAGATGCATAAAGATTTTAAATACTTCAATTGATGGAGAAAATTAAAAGGTATGGCTGAATGGTTGTGTCTTCTCTTATTAAAAACTTATTGGATCATGTTTGAAGGAATTTTAGCATGGATAGAAGATCAATGGAAAGTTGACAGAGAAAATAAAATAAATACATTACAGATTTGTGAAGAGAAGAGAAGAGAAGTTGGCACAGAGAACTCAGCTCAAGAGGTTAAGTTAAGAAATATTTTGAAGGATCAAATTCTTGTCATTGAAGAAAGAAAGACATAAATATCATACTTGGATAAACTGAGTGATGGACAAAATTGTGTAGAATAGAAAGGTATTCTACAAACCTATGATGAAGTTGCCAAGCATATTCAAGAAGCTGCAGTCCCAGAAGTATTCTTTGATGAAAATAAATCAGACATGTTGAGGAAGAATTTCTCAATAACTTAGTGAACTATTGGAATAGTTCAAAGAAGCAGGAAAATCTTATCATTGAGGCTTCAAATGAAGAGCCTTGTATTTTTGAAATTGATGTGTTGTGTATGACTTCAGGTTCGACAGGTAATGGACAGAAAGTGGACAACATGCTTATGAATTTTGATGAAGAAGTGAGATTATTGGAAGATATGGCTGAAACAGAAAGATATTTTGAACATGTATTTAATAATTTTGAGAATGATGGTATTGGCAAGGAAATTGTCATGATTAAAGAAGCTAAAGATAAGAAAATGAAATTTTGTGATGATAACCAGAATGAAGCATATTCAGTAAAGGACAAAGATGGAAGTATTATGAAAATTGTGAGAGCATGTTTGATTATGTTGACAAATACAGAAGTTCAAGAATTCTGTGATTTTGAAATTGATGAGTCTGTAAACCATGAAGAAGCTTTAGAAAAACATGATTTTGTTTCTGTTATATATGAAGATGAAATGACATCATTTTGTTGCAATGGTATAAGTATAGAAGATAAAAAGATACTTCACAATGATATGCTCTAAGAAATTCTAGCTATTGAATTGTTGAATGATAGCCTTGTGTCAAGACAAGGAACACTGTGTAATGCAGAGGAAAGTGCTAAAATAAAATTTGCTAAAAATTTCATAAAATTTGCAGAAAGACAAAATAAAGATTTGATGACATAATTATCTGTGGAGATTGAAAACCATAGTTATTTTAAATCTGATAATTATGATGAGAATTTTTTTTTATACAGGAAAGAGGAGCCATATGGAAATGACATGCTTATTGAATATGAGGGAAGATTTAGTTTGTTGGAAAAGGTATTAAGTGAACCTGATAATATAAAGGAAAATATTTTCTTTAATGATAGTGAAGGAGAAGCTGTAAAGTACAACCAACAGTTTGTAAATGAAAGAAGCAAAGTGAAATTAGACAGAAATTTTATAATATCTGTGGTAGGGAGAATGTACAGCAGTTAGATGCCAGTGGAGTTCAACCAATAAAAAATTGTGAAAATTTGTGGATGAAAAATTCAGTCAAGAGAAGAAGTAGCAAAATGAAGAAGAGAACCAACAAAGAAGAGAAATTAACAAAAGGAATCTATGTCAGCAAGAAAAGAGGACAACAACAACATAAGATTTGGAAACTTGGAAGAACTCATTAGGGGAATTTTGAGGTCTAAAATGGGCCTCCTAAGAAAAATGTACAACAAAAATAAACTTTATAACAACCAATAGGATTCAAGATGATGATGTCAACCATGGGGGATGATTTACCATTTTTTAAATAAAAGAGTAAAAATATTAAAAAATAATAAAATAATAAAACTACTTTTTCAACTCGTATTTTCAACTTATCTCCCACAATTTTTACTCAAATTTCAAGTGGGAGTACTCGTTGGATGCAAAATTTAATTCCTCATCCAAGGAGTACCCATGTTGCATACTTTCAATGAACCCTGCTACATGAAAAATGGGAAATACATAAAAAAATGTGATTACAATCACATTTTTTATGTATTTCTCATTTTTCGTGTAGTAGGACCCATCGAAAGTATGCAACATGCGTACTCCTTGGATGAGGAATTAAATTTCGCATCCAACGAATAATCACACTCAAAATTTGAGTAAAAACTTTGGGAGATAATTTGAAAATATGAGTTGAAAAAGTAGTTTTTTCATTTTTCCCTCTAAAATTTGATGATGTCATCAAATCTTATTTGATTTTTTCCACTATTATTTTATAATTTCCTTAGGAGGCCCATTTTAGACCTCAAAATTCCCCTAATGGAAGCAACAGTGACAGAAGAAATAGAGCATCAACATGATGAAAGAGGTGACAAGTTACAAAGTAAAGTTTTGGATTCTGGATGATTTAGCAAAAGAAACACATGACCAGGAGGTCATGAAAACTTTCAACTCAGGGAGTCTGATGTAGGAGCATTTAGACCTAGCCAACAATGTGATGGTGTGATCACATGTTGTGGCTAACAAAGGGTTGGAAGACAAGTGATTAGTTAAATTTTAGTTAATTTAAATGTATGTGAGTATTTTATTTGTTGTCATATTCTGGGCAGAAAAGGGAAAAGTGGCAAGTTGATCCTCCCTGCATGGAGATCAAGCCATGTAGTTTAGATTATTTGGTTATAATAGGATTTGAAGGATTTAAAAATATTAATTTAGAGGTTGTTGAGAAAAGAGTGGAGCTAAAGAGAGACTTTAGGAGAGAGTGAGGAATTTTTGGATCTTAACCAAATTGATTCATGAATCTGTTTTTATATAAAATTTTGTTCCTTTGAATAATTTAGGGGACAGAGTAGACAGAGGGAGTTAGTGAGTACGAAGTCGATTCGTAGAGAAGGTCGAACCAGTCGAATGTGACTGTGTTCTTTGTAATTAATTTATAAAATATCAGTACAGTGTGGATTGTATATATATCTTATGCAAATATTTGTATCTTTTCATATTTTATAACCTTATGCTGCATTGATTGTGAATCTGAGAAATACTGGGGAATTCTCAGTGAGATTAAAGGGTGAATGATTGAATCCTTTTTGCGCCATATTTTTCTTTAGAATTGAATCGCATTCTCTTATGATGGTCGATTGATGGTTTTTGAATTAAATAAAGTATCTCCATAGGAATCATATTCTGGAAACCATTTTGTAGTTGAGACGTTCTATGGCATAAGTTTAAAGATAGGAAACTCAAACCATTGAAAGCGGGAAACCTTAGGGTCGGAGACTAGGAGGAAGTATGTTCACATGTATCCAATCATAGCAGTGGAGTAAAGTCCTCGAAGACACTTGCGCAATGCAAGAACAATATTGAAGAGATCGAAATTTTCTTTATAAATGGACGAAGGGAAATAGTCAAAAAATATTATGGTTAATAAAAGTGCAAAATCGTTAGGTTAATAGCAGGTCGAGTTGTATAATGATGTGTTCTTGAAAGTAGAACTGTGACTGAGAGATAACCTATGGAACCGAGAAGTTGTATTCAAAACAACAAATGGTATATCGCACCGCTTTTGATCAGCAAGTGGTATTTATTCAAACCGTGCGATATATTCCTTAAGGTGACACGTAGCACAAGGATGGGTTACAAAAACCGCTTTTATCGCAAGATTTTGAGGAGTTAATGAACGTGCTGTTTGAAATGCGACATCCGTCAGATGGGAAGTTAAATGGAGGAGAAATTTGATGACCGTCAGATATGTAGGAGTTAATTGAATGGTGATGATAGTACGTATTCCAAGGATTGAAATAATTAGATAATTCAACAGTGGTTGTTCACGGTTTTAATGCCTTTGTTGATTTCTTCAAATTTGCTAAAATGCAAGTATACGTAATGTATTAGTTTTATGGTTGCGTACAATAAACTATCACTGGAATGCATGGAGAATTGCTAGATAATAAATTTGTTGTTTGACTCTAGCAAGACAAAGAGGAAGAAGCTGCAGCTTTGCTGCGTCTTTTGTATAAGGTGTAGTTGGGCTGCATCAGTAGCAGAGGTTGCAGAGGTGGAAAATGAGAAATAAAAACTTCTCCAGCAACTCTTGCGAAAGGAAGAAGAAGTCACTAAATTAAAGTAAACTACAATGTCATTGCAGAACCATATTGAATCTCATACTTTCACTTTTGTTTTTCCATCAGGTAGTGAAGATCCATCAGCGCAAATATCTCAATTAACCACTGAACTGCAGATGGCAGAGAGAGATAGAAAAAGAGCACAAGCTGATTTAGAAACAGCAACAAAGATTATAAAATCCACTGAGGGAGAAGTCAGTTAATACAAAACAGACTACCAAACTGTTGATGCTGAGATTAAAAATCTCAAAGAAAAATTGAAGGGAAATATATCCTTAATACAGGCTAAGGATATCATCTGGAATGATATTATTGCATAAATGAAGACAATCAGGGATTGTCTTACTGTGGTTACAGAAGGAAAAAGTATTATTAAGTAATTTGAAGAACAAGTCATTGAAAATAAGCAGAAAACAATTAATAGGGCCATTTGGGAAAGAAAGTTCATCAATTTCCTTGATTCCAAAACAGATCAGGAATTGGAAGAAAATGAAATCAAAGACAAGATTTTATATGCTATGGAAATTAATAGAATGATTGTCAAAAATGATTGCAGGAAGTCTACAGAAAATAAGCTGATTGAGATTAAAGAAGCAGTGAACCAGTTTGATAAATCATTTGATAAAATAGCAAGAGCAGGTTTACCATCATGCTGGGGTATTGGAGGTGGTTTGTTATCATGGAATTCTTATGAACCCTTACTAGTGTTGTCAAAAAGTAAGGTAGACAATACTTATGAAAAGACTTAGATTCTTAAAGGAGTAACAGCGATCAATTTCCTTCAAAGACATTTTCATCTATTGTGGTTAGTGAAAACTTTGTTTCCAGAGAAGCCATCTTTCAACAGAATTACTACTTTCAGATTGGAGTATCACAAGTTGGTTCATTCGCCCAAGACAAACATTGAGATATGGAAGAAATGTAGAGCCTGGATACAGATTTTCCAAAGGACCCCTTGACTTCAAAGAAGGATAAACCAGCCAGTCAAGGAAATGCAGCAACATCGTCATCAATTCACAATCAACATATAGATTAGGATTTTAATTTCATATTAGTTTCCTCTTTAAAAGAGAATGTAATTGTAATAAAACATTTTGAGGACATGTAATAGATATTTGAAGAAGTCCTAAGTAGTTGAAGTAGTTAGGATCAGTTAGAACAGTTACAAACTACTTTCTATTGTATTTAATGAGATGGAAAAGAAAGAAAAAGGTTCTGAGTTTTGGACCTTCAGACTGCAATTTTTGTACTCAGATTTCAAATGATTAATGAATGAAAAGCAAGTTTCTTGAATTTTTTGATGTTGATGTGTCTTCTAGTTTACATTGTGTACTTTCCATCTTTGAATAAAACGAAGTAATGAAGTTGCAGGTCTCTTTTTATTTGTGTAAATAAGAGTTAAAATCCTTAATAGGCGCTCCTTCATTTTAATTGTTTCTTTCCTTATAATTATTCTATAGTTTGAGGTGATATATTTTGTATAACAACATATCAGTTTGGGCTTCTTTCTTACATATTCTTCTGATCATTCCATTCTATATAAATAGATAATAGAATTTTGGAACATTTATTATATTTGATGTTTGAGGGTTTAATAATAAATATTTGAAGGTGATTAAACAAAGACCAATATTTCTGTGACATAACTATATAAATGTCTTAAGCACGAATTCATTATCATAGCTAAGGCATTGTCTCTTAAGGTACAATAGAAGTCACCATAAATACTCTCGTTCATTTACACTCCTCCTATCATATGTTGTGCACTGTGCAATGAACATGACCACTTCAGTGACGAATGCATAGCCCTGGAACTCATCCAAAGGTGGTATCCAATTGAACGAGTGTATTATGTTGGCTTGCGAGAAACACAATTTTCATGTATGATATTTTCTGGCAATCACCCATTACACCATTGTCACTATATCCCTAGATTCCATGCAGCGCTAACTAGTTTACGCACATCCATATTACGCCTCTCCCTTGAATACAGCTCTGATATAGAATCCATGGATAGATCAACAACACAAAAGGATGTGACGAGTAGATTCATCCTCTTCCTGACAGCTGAAAAGAGGCCAGTCGGGGAACCCTTAGTCACCCCAAACCGCCCTCCATGGAGAAGACCAACATGTGCGTTATGTAACACACGCAATCATGTGGTTGCCACTTGCCCAAACCTAGAAGAACTATGTCGCTGGTACCCGATCACGTCACCAAACGAACAAGACAGGAACACCCATGTAAGGCTTTTTTTCCTATTATGTCAGGGCAAACACCATGAGTAGCGTTATATGTATATCCCATGAGTTCACCCATTAATTGACATCATCCATAAATTAGAAACGTACTGTCGGAATATCATCAATCCAGAGCTTAGAAAACATAATGGAAGGCAGATTTCCCCCAGGCAGCTTATCCCTTTTCCACACCGATACGTCGAACAAGTTAGAAAGGCGCATTGACCTAGCATGACCCATGTCCAGACTAGGTCAGCATGTGAACTATGTGATAGAATCAGCCACCAGGTTAACAAGTGAAAAGAACTGAAGCACCTCACGAACAAATTTCGCATGGTATCATCCCTCCCTAAGAGGCACCTCTCTAACCAGGAGAAAATAAAACACTACTATTGTCAGATATACTCACATTTTCACCATACTATTAAATGTGAACACCTCCCCAAGCTTCGAGCGGCAAGAGGAGCATTAAGTCTACACTCCCCAAAAGAGTTATACATACACAAGCCAAAAACTCAGAAATGGCAGAAGAGGACCATCTCCCCTACGCTTGATCTCTTTTGAGTGTCCACTTCAGGGATGAAGAGTAGTGTTGGTTCCCACACAATCTACTTAGTTGTCAAAGTGGTACCATGCGCCATTTTCACCAGCCATAACCACAAACCAGAGGCATGCCCATTAATGGTAATATTCAGGCACCTCTACACCAGGCACAACTTCCAACTCCTGGAAAGTGCTTAGCCTAATGAGGAATCCAACCTTGCTCTCACGCAAGCTCCCACGATGGAAATTCCTCCCCCACCAAACGCCGACGACATGATACACCATATACGATTCATATCATCATGTATCAGAACCATGACTCATGCTATCTACTCATCAGTCATAGGTGTTGAATCAGTTGCAACTACGAGAGTAGTGTACCAACAACGATGCAAACCCAATCCATATGCACCATGTCGATCGCATCCAGTTCCACCACATCGATGATGGAATCCTTTCCATGTCTATCGACCAGATTCGTTAGGATTGAACCTCTTCCTCACAGCCTCGCACAGACTCAATTCCCTCTTAGGATCCTTATTTCATTCATATGAGTACATCCTTGAGGCCATGATGGAGCTATATTATCCATGGGATCAATTCATCACCTCTCATTTTTTCTCCATAAAAACACATTCAACCCTGATAAGACAGGAAAACAAGATATTTATGTGATTGAATCAAAATATTTCCTTCCACCATGGAAATTTGATTGGTTCAAGAACCCCTTTTCGGTGTCCGATGCATTTGAGGAAGGGAACATGTCAAACAATTCACCTACCATCAAGGTGAATATATCTTGAAATCTAGAAAAAGTCAAAGAAATCTCATTGGGGGTAGCACGTTAACTAGAATGGATAACCTCTTACACCCACTTGCTGTAAGAGTATCTATATATCTTCATGTGAGACTACTCAAAGATGCCTGGGCTTAGTCCCACTATTTTAGAGCACGATATTGACACCTAGCCTAACATACCACCAATATGCCAGAAACAACGTCAACTGCACCCATCCAAGGTAGAAGCAATAAAACAAGAAATCGACAAGATTCACAAAGTCGATTTTATCTACCCCATCGCTTGCACGTCTTGGGTTTCCAACCCTGTTCTTGTCATGAAAAAATATGGCACCATACGTGTTTGCACCAATTTTCATGATTTGAATAAAGCATGTCCCAAGGTCAATTACCCTACCCCATTCATTGACCAATTCATCGATGCTTGTGCAGGTCACAAGGCCCTCTCCTTCATGGATGGCTTCTATGGGTATAATAAAATTCAAATCCGTCACACCGACTGGTATAAGACCGCATTCACTACCCCCTGGGGCACAGTCGCGTACATGGTAATGCCATTCGACCTAAATAATGCTGGAGCCACCTTCCATAGGGCCATGAATTATATCTTACATGACTTGGCACACCTTATCCTCGCCTGCTTGGACGACCTCACCGACCGATCCAAGAAGCGATCATACCATCTCGAGGATCTGCGACTGGTATTTCGACGATGCCGACAATACAACCTACGCTTGAACCCCCTCAAGTGCCTCTTCTGCGTTAGAGGAGGAAGACTGTTGGGTTTTATCGTATCCCAACAAGGAATTAGAGTAGACCCCCTCAAGGTCTAAGCCATCAAAGAGGTACCTCCATCTCAAACCCTCAGGCAACTACAAAGCTTGCAAGGAAAGGCCAACTTTCTGAGATGTTTTGTCCTAGATTACACCACTTGTGCTCAAGGATTCCTGTGTCTCCTTCATCAGGACATCCCATTCAAATGGAACGACCAAGCCAACAAGCATTCGACGCACTAAAAGACACATTGTCTTCAACACCACTGATCAGTCCCCCATACTACAACTGTTACACCATTTTTTGGTCATCTAACCTATTATCATTAGATGGACCCAAGTACACCATGTAAGACCAATTTTACTCCAAGTAAAATTCCTTTCACTATGAAAATAACTTGGTAAATCATTTTTATTAAGTTATTTATGGTCTAAACAGGAAACCCCATAAGGAAATATTAAATAAATATACATTTGTTTGATTTTCCTCAAGAAATAATTAGTTAAACAATAGTCTAATTAATATTTCTGGTTATATTTAACCCAAAACAAGGAAACTAATTAGATAAATCATTATTTATCTTATTATTTGCTAAAGAATAATTGTTTAAATCTTATTTAAATAATATTCTTTGTTAAATATGAATAATTCACCCTTAAATAATTAAATAAATCATTATTTGTTTGATTATTACTCAACCATTTCCTTAAAATGATAAATAAATCATTTATTTATTTATTATTACTTAATCACATCCTTAAAATGATAAATAAATCATTTATTTATTTATTATTTACAAATAAGTGGATTTGACTCAAGTCAAATACCTTTTCCCTCCAACAACTATAATAAAATATTCCATAAAAATTGGATCTAGATTTGGTTAATAATATTTTAATTATGCACCAAGATCTAGACTAACTCAATATTTTGTTATAAATAGAAGGGTTTTCTCATTCATTTGTCACCTTTTGTTACCTAAAGATCACTTTGGATCTCAACACTTGGTCTGGCTATTGATACACAATCATAGCCATACTTTTCCATTTTTTTCTGGGTTTTCTACACCATCAAGAGAGAGGAATTCTAAATCTGAAGTGCTGAGGACTTACAAGAACCCATCCCATTGAGGAGAATAGGGAATACCCTCTTGTGTTTTCCTCCCAGGTGCCATTAATAAAAATCTTCATTGGATATATTCTTGTCTTGTCTATTGGATCTATGGAGTAAATCTTATTTTTCTACTGTGTAATGTCTTCTAATGCATAGATCTAGATTTTTGCAGCATTTGTCTTGATCATCTAATTGCAGATCTGAAGATATTAGCAGTCATTTCTGCTGTTAGAGTTGTAAGTTATGCACAGCTAAAGTGGTATTTTTTCATACACTTCAAATCAAGATTCATACTGACAACAACAAAGACTACATCCTGTATCTATCAGCATCCGAGACCTCTTTGGTTGGAGTATTGATCTAGGAGGGCCCAGATGGGAAGGAGCACGTAATAAATTACGTTAGAAAAACATTATCAGGCACTTCATTAAGATATGAGCCCAAAGAATATATTTCCCTAGCGCTAATTCACGCAGTCCAAAAACTTTTCCACTACATCATCTTAAATACCACAACAGTCATCGCAGATATTAATCCAATCAAATATTTGGTCACACGTTGTTTGATGAACCATAAATACCCCCACTTGATAGTCATTTTGCAAGAATACGACTTACATTTTCGCTCCCCCGAGAGCAAAAAGGTGTTATTCTTATCAGAGTTCATTACGAACCTCCCAAGTCATACTAAAGGATCACTAGTCAAAAATTCGCTACCAGACGAACATCTCTTCCTCGTAGCAACCGATGACCCTTGGTACGGAGATATCCTCCTGTTTTTATGAACCCAAATGTTCAAAACCCATCTTACTCGTGACGACCGTCGACGCATTCACCACCAGGCCCCCTGATACCTCCTTATGGGAGATGTCTTATACCGATGAGGCATCAACACCATCTTACATCGATGCCTCACCCACAACCAAGCGGAGCAAGCTCTTAATGACTGCCACAACAAATATTGTGGTGGCCACCTCTCCGGAACGACTACTTCCCAAAAATTCCTACGGGCAGGATATTTTTGGCCCACTTTTTTTTCGTGATTTCATTTTAGCAGTCAAGAGGTGTGAGTGATGCCAACGCTTCGCTCACAAGGCAAGAGCCCCTCCCACTCCCCTACACCCTATCATAATTACTGTTCCCTTTTGTAAATGGGGGATCAACTTCATGACTTGCAACCCAGCATCGTCAGGAAATCACAAATACATTATTGTAGTTGTCGATTATTTCACCAAGTGGGTAGAGGCTATGCCCACATACGAAAACATGGTAGAAACCACTACACGATTTATGTTTAGCCATGTCATTGCCTAGTTCGGCGTACCCAAGGATTTAGTCTCCGACCACGGGAAACACTTCGAATTTTTTTTTATTCAGGAGCTATATAACCATCTCATATTCACACATGAATTCGCATCACCATACTACCCACAATCCAATTGACATGTAGAGGCCATGAAAAAAGTACTCAAAACAATGTTACAACGTATGATGAATAACCACAAAACAAAATGGCACCATATCTTTTCTCTGCCCTGTGGGCATAGTGCACGATAGTGAAAACATCAATAGGGCACACACCCTTCCACCTGGTGTATGGGGTCGAAGTCGTGATTCCCATAGAACGCGAAATCCCAAATTTACACGTCGCCATCGAACTCCTCGGTGACAACCAAACTCTAGAGAAATGCTTAGTAAAACTAGAGTTCGTCAACGAAAGTCGATGACAGCTGCTCTAGCACAACAAGGCCTATAAGAAGTGGGTGAAATCATCATTCGATCGCATCATCAACCGTTGTTCATTTACCGAGGGAGAGTTAATCCTTTGTTATGATGTTACAAAAGAGGCCCTAGGGCCAGGAAAGTTTGAAACCTTGTGGAAAGGACCCTACATCATAAAACATTGTCTCTTAAAGGGGGCATACATCTTGACAGAGTCAGATGGAACATTCCTGAGAAACCCCATCAACGGTATTTACCTCAAGAAATTCTACCCATAAGGGCCAAGAGGGCTCAGCCCTAGAGTCAATATACACGCACTGAAACTTTAATTTTTGATAAAATACTTGTCACAAAAATCACTCTAGTGTCACTAATGGATTTTCAACCCAACCATTACTTTGGATTCGTTGATGGCATATCACGATGGTCTCAAAGTTTAGCAGCAGCCGCCTGGGTCATCTACCACCCTGACCGATCACCATTCTTCACCAACGGAGTATGCATCAAGTCAGCGACCAAAAATTAGGTAGAATATGACGCCATCATTGGGCTCATGTGCGACGCCTTCAATCAAGGCATTTGTCACTTGCATATTTACCTAGATTCCCAGTTAGTGGTGTCGCATTTAAACCAAGAATTTGAGGTACGAGATTCACATCTGTTTAGAAAATATTTGCGTGCAAAAATATTAAGTTGTAAATATGATCACATTACATTCATATATGTGCCAAGAAATCAAAACCAAACAGAAGATTACATTGATAACCATATCCTAAAGTGGAATGAATCTCGGATAAACCATCATACATAAAAACTAAAACCATAAAAAAATAGATATCCATTAACACAACACATTATCCATAAACACATATCAGTAGGGGACACACCATATAGAGCCGCAAAAAATATCTCTCTCATACATACATACATACATACATATATATATATATATATCAAATGTATGTATAAGTACAAAGGAGGAGTCATGTATCTGACTCATAAATCAGCCAAAAAATACATATGTGCAAGTCGACAAAAATAATGGAAGAATCCTCATAACGGGTGTTTTCCTTGTGTATAAGAAGCCTCTAGGACTGTTCCCCTCCAGGTTGGGTACCTGGACCCATGGCTGCTCCCGGTACTAGCACTAGGGCTGCTGTCAAGACTCAGGCCACCACTCAGCACAAAGTCAGTCGATAGCCTCTCTCTCAGACCATCAATGTCTCTAACCATATATCATCTAGATCATCAACAAACACATAGGTAGGCATCCCCTGGGTCAGGCGATCCACTCAGCCCCACGCATCCTCCAGATCGCATTCCCTAACCTCTAGACCAGTAAACTGCTCCGTCACCTCTCCAACACGAGCCTCCACTGCCTCGGCAAGAGCGATCGCCACAGCGCATTCGACAGCAGTCGAGTTGCTACCCTCCTCAGAGGGGCTAACATTACCACCGGGTAATCCACCTTGAGGGTGCACCAGATCCCCTCCCTATCCCCCAGCTAAGATCAGAACGCCTCTAGGAATCTGAATCAGATGGTGCCCCACCGACCGAGCCACAGGACACCCGACCTCTCCAACATCTGCAAGAGTAACAAAAATATGTCAATTTCATCATAATACACCTATAAATCATAAATACTCAACAAATTCAAAATAAAACATAACAAACCATACATGTTGGACCCCATGCATATCTTGTAGGAAGACCCGTATCTGGGTCTCCTTGGAAATCCATCCCAGCATACGGGTAAGGCAGGAACATCTGAGGATTTGACTCAAATCAAGCCGTTGTAGTGGCATTCCAGTAATTCCCCATTGGTTCTCTCCCACTGGGAGGCATCATGGGGGCCCACCTCCTCATACGAGGGTCACGAGGACCCCTAGCAGGCACTTCCACCACAGGCCTTAACAACACCACCCTCTCATACATGATGCTATCATATGTAAATAACTTAGATCCATCACGGACCTTCTAGATTTGAGCCAACATCCCGTCATAGTAGTGACGAGAAAAATCAAAGAAGTTTCTGGCCCTCATCCGACGCAAAACACCGACCTACAGTCCCAATACCTGAAGAGGCAATGAAAACCCCGTTGATCCCACGATCACTGCTAGAGCACACCTCTTGGCCAAGTTGGTCACAAATGATATCAGAATACACCCCTCTTTGAGAGGCAGCCCACCACAATGAATAGTCGCGAATCTTTGAAGATCCACCCTCCTATGGGGAAGCGAGTAAGGGAGCACCTCACCCTTAGGCAGTATCTCGGTCACAAAATATATATCCATCTTGGAACAGATACCCAACTCACACCCCCACAGAACCATCACCTCATTAGGGGAAATTTGAGGTCTAAAATGGGCCTCCTAAAAAAATAAAAAAATAATAGCTAAACTAATAAAATAATATTTATGATTTTTCAATTCATTTTTTTCACCAAAATCCATGTAACCATGGTTACATTCATTTCAAAAGTTGTACCAAAATAAAATTAGTAAAACAATTGCATTGATGCGACTATAAATAAGAATGGTTTTTTCAAGAAAAAATCATTATCATTGCACAACTAATGCATTTGTAATTTGTACTTAAATAACTTAAAATAAAATATAAATATAAATTCATAAATTCTTAATTATAGAATATACTATTAATTTTAAATTGCATTATTTTAATATAACAACATGTAACTAATATACTATATAAAAATAATATATGTAATATATTGTTTTATGTATGAATTTTGTATTACATATTGAATTGATTTGATCCCTCAATCCATGTGCCGCCATCTCTGCTCAAAAGTTGTTGAAGAAAATACTCTTCTCCCTTCTTCTACTGCTACCATCAACAAAAGACTCGGATCTGGATTTCTTGGCGCTAGAAACCCTCTAGAGAATATGATCCCATTGAAAAATGCTCTGCCAACTGTTGTCCAATCAACCCTCTCCAATCACTCCACTAATCATATCTCAGACTTCTTGGCGAGAAATTATACTGAGGAACTGCTTCCCCTTACTTTTTCAACTCTGCTAGACATTGTTCTGCACTGACAGAAATATGCCACACTAGCAACTTCCGAAGAAAAAAACTGCACTTCCAACCACGAAAACAGGAAGGAAGAAGACTTGAACCCTCTGTGTTGGTTCTGCATCGCTTTCTTACGGAATGTGTCACCCTTCTGGGTCTATGTGAGACTCTACGTTAACTCTGCGTGAGTTAGACTGGATCTCAGTCACCCCTCCTAGGCCTGCGTTGTCCCTCTATGCTACCTTTTCCTGGATTAACGCTGTCACTCGGGACATTTGCCTTACTGTAGAAAAAATTTGTCTCTTTGTTGATGGCTTCATCTCTCCTTGATCTGCAATAGCTATGATGCCATGCGAAAATTTCTGAATTTACTCAACAGAAATCCTACAACAGTAATCTGATTTACTTCTCCTACTTGTTTTAATTAACTTAACAAGTTATTTTTCTGAATAATACAAGAAAAACATCGAAGTAAACACACTGCTGACTACACAAATATACAAATCAAGTGCTGAATAATTAAGCACATTCAATAAAGGATACACAAGATTTTTTGAATAAATGTCCCAAGAAAAACCCAATGCAGGAAAACTGGAGCAACAATTCTTGAGGGTTTTATTATTATGAAAATTTCTAAATACAAACTAGGGTACCAGTAGTGGTTTACCCAATCGATAAAATCCTAACAGAAGTACCTCTATCTCTAGAGATATATATTATGGTTGATTCATCTCAAGATGAATAACCCCACAGGTGCCTACGCAGTCCCCAACAAGCTCTAAGCTGAGACTGCGTCACCCTTTAGTGTGGTTGTATCACCCTTTCTGATCTTCTGAATAAGTGCCCGATATAGTCCGCTGAAACCCCATCGCTGCCCCTTTTGGCTCTAGTTAGCTCCTCTAGGCTTATGTCACCCCTCTGGGCCTGTGTGAGCCTTTGTGCTGGCTCTGCGTGAGCCTAGCTGGGCCTGTGTTACCCCTCCTGGGCATGCAATTCTCCTTTGGCATTGATTTTCCTCTTTTTTCTTTTATTCTCGGCCTTGAATTCAAAAATCCCACTATCGAACTGCCCCTTGATGTACTGCAAGCTCACTCGAAAATTCACAGTAAATTGCACCCTAGAATTTCTACTTAGCTCAAGTGTTGCCACTTTTTGTGTGTTCTCCAACTGACCCCAAGCCTTCCTCTAATAATTTTCCAGCTGACGAATCAATGGTCGTGATCTAATATCTAATCGAAGGCTAATATTAGAAAATACGTTATCCTTGTTACTTCGAACATTCTCACCCACATGTCTAAATTAATTCACTTTAATTATTTAATTTCCCTACGTTAGACTTAGGGTCTCCATTAAAATAATTATTTATTTAAATAAATTAGGCTCCAAGAAGATTGATCTTGCAAAATATTTTGATTAGACTAGCTGGCTTTATTTGAGAATTCTCTTCACTCATCTCATTAGGGGAATTTTGAGGTCTAAAATGGACCTCCTAAGGAAATAATAAAAAATAACTAAACCACTAAAATAATATTTATGAATTTGCAATTCACTTTTTGCACCACAATCCATGTAACCATAGTTAAATTCAATTCAAAAGTTGTACCAAAATAAAATTAATAAAAAATTTGTATTGATGTGACTATAAATAAGAATGAGTTTTTCAAGAAAAGTCATTATCATTGAACAACTAATGCATTTGTCCATTGTACTTAAATAACTTGAAATAAAATATAAATATAAATTTATAAATTCTTAATTATATTATATGCTATTAATTAAAATTTATATTATTTAAATTGTATAATAACATTTAATTAATATGCTATATAAACATAATATAATATAATATAATATAATAAATGTATAGGGATATGTATTATTTCTTTCAAGAAATATGAAATGACAATCATATATTTTTATTCAAAAAGTGTGAAATGACATTTATTATGAGTACTTTACTTTGACTTTAAAAGTACTTAGAGCACTACCATGTTTAACCATGAGTTTTTATCCACCATTGAGAATGTGACAATTAAGTAGCTTTAACTCAAGCAATGTCACCTCAACCATTAGGGATGATGTCATCCCCTAAAATGTGATTGGTTCTAATAAAGTGAATTTTGATTGTACATTTTCCTTAGGAGGTCCATTTTAGACCTCAAAACTCCCCTAATGAGGATTCCCCATTGTTGTCATCAATTGAATCATGTGTTGCACCACATCAATCTCCTTCGGTGTCCTTATAAATGGGGCAGCTACCAATTTTTTCCATGCTGAGCGGGGTCTCCGATAGGGATGTTAGCTTTCCCCCTATTACTTTTATTGGTCATGTAAGGATTGAGTATAACTTTGATCGAGGATATGAAACGTGGTAGGTTGAAGGGCATCGGGATCACAAATAACTGCATCCTTACTCACTTGTTCTTTATGGATGATGTCCTTATTTTTTTAAATGGATCTGTCAGTGACATATCAGTTATCAACTCTGCCCTGAAATTGTTCTTCAAGGCTATGGGTATGACCTGCAACAACACCAAATCCACCATCACAACCCTTGGATGTACTCCACATGAAATCCACTTTGCTTTGCAATGATTTCCTTTTAACACCATGGGATTTGGGGAGGGCCTAAAATACCTGGGTTTCCATCTTAAAACATCCAACTATAGAAATTTTGATTGGACTTGGCTCATTGCTAAGATTGACAAGAGACTCAACATTTGGCATCACAGATGAATCTCATGGGCTAGGTGCCTTTTTCTCATTAAATTGGTTTGGAGGAAATACTAGTATATTGGATGCCTTTGGCCTGGATACCCAAGGGCATACTATCCAAGATTCAAAAAAATTGCTACATATTTATTTGGAATGGCTCAAAGGAAGGACACACTTTTTCTTGGCCCAGATGCAATCTTATTTCACTACCTAAGAAGTGGGGGGTTTGGGGCATAAAGGATTTTCCCTCCTTCTCTATGGCACTGGCTGCAAAATTGGGTTGGAAGATACTTACTAATGATAGTCTATGGACCAAGGTGGTCATCCAAAAATACATTAGCCCATCACAACTTATTTAGTTGATGAGATATGGGCAGTGGAATAGAACAAACATCTCAACTATCTGGAGGGCTATACTAAACTCCATTGAATATATTAGAATTGGCATGGCTTGGAATGTTGGTTCAGGCAGGCTTTTCTAAATTGGATGCGACCCTTGGTCTAGCAGTGGTAATGCTCACGTCTTACCTCTTCATTTGATTCTCAATCTGAATAATGTAGGTATCTATGCACTAGATCAGATTGTTGATCTGGCCAATTCGACCATATTCTCATAGTGTTGGAGAAGTTACCATGATCTACACATTCATAACCACTGGGAAGAGGAATGGGCACAATGCCCTTCAGCCCTGGCAGAATCTCATGTCATAATTACTAACAGATATGATGAGATCATCTGGGTGATCTCAACACATGGACAATACACCCCGAAGGATGGATACCTGCTAGTTTATGATTCCCACAGACCACTGGAACTACTTTGGTGGTGGAGATCTACTTGGAAGCTGAAGTGCCCTTCTAAGGCCAAACCATTAATGTGGGGTATATATCCAACAAGATACCCACTTGTGTCTATCTACAAAAGCGCACTTTCGTTGGTCCTTCATGGTGATCTCTCTATAAAGGGGTTGTTGAGGATACTAACCATATTTTTCTACACTTCCATGTCAACCAATCCCTCTGGACCCATGTGAAGGTTGCTCTCAATATCAACACTTTATGGATTGGTCTATATGTATCACATGCTTGGGAGTCATTGTGGTTATCCTCTCATCTGTACAAACTTCGTAATATAACAATCCTCATATGCTTGGGCATTTGGATCGACGAAACCGTCAATTTTACATCAATTTTCCATCGAAAAACATCAATTTTACCAGTTCTTCCATAGGCCATATGAAGATGCACCACCACAGGGGGCAGCTACGCCCTAATTTCTAAGTTATTACCATGTTTTATCATATTTTTTTGGCTTTTTGGACATATACTTCTTTATCTAAAGCACATGTACACTTACGTATTACATATTTTGACAATATTGTATATTTCGGAACAATTAATGATATTTATCTTTTGAATGTGGCTAGTGTCACCATATCTGCATATGTGACATAGCATCTACAACATGTAATTTTCATCTTATTAATGAAGGTTATGATTTTTCCCGAGGAAAAAAAACTTAGGCTCTGGGTGGAATTCCTCTAACGATTTCTGGGTCTTGGGGATCTCATGTGTTCTATCCCCTCTATAAATTTTTGGAGCTAGATCACATCCGATGCTACCCGAAAATCAACAATATCAACTTGGAATTTGTCTATTGATGTGCATCACTCACTATTTCACTAGCAAGAAGTCTTCATGCATTACCAGTCTCATTCTTGCAACTTATGGAGATCAACTTCTTTATCTCTAAACTCACTTTGTCAAAGTAAAACAAAAAAATTTTGCGACCCAATACAGTTTGCTAGAAAGGCACAAGTCCAGACTCTCCATAAAAATTTTCAGGGTTTGTCCCAAAACACATTCTTCACAAAATACTAGAAACCTTCATGTCATATGGACAAACAACATATCACTCTACTTAAATTTAATGAGGACATAGTAAAAATAAGAAATTGCTCACACAGAAAGCTAAAATATCTACTCCCATAGGCTCTATATCAATATATGTACAAAGTATAAGACTTCAAATAGAAATCACTCACACATAAAGCTAAAGTATCTAATCTCATGCTCTATATCAATCTATTTACAGAGTATAAGTCTTCAAATCTCTTCCATTTTCCTAGACCCTCCCTTGAGGGAGTTAGCTCTACTACCGCTCAAACTAGTAGGGGACCTAAGAGGGTTTCCTAAGAGGGAAACTACTAGGTTAATGACAACCGTCGAGGATTAGCCCACTGTCACCACAGCTAAGGCTCCATGCACTTTACGAAATTTCACTGGTTGGAGGAGTCTCAATGATTTTGGGAAGCCAGTTATAAAGGATATATCAATGAATAGACAAGAAGTGACCCCTTAAACCCTTTCCCTAGGAGGAGGTGAAGAATGGAGATTTCTTTCTCTTTAAACAAGGGCCTTAAATTTCTAGGGAGAGTGGGTGAGGATTAGAGGGTGAGGATGAAGGGTATAACTTGTAGAGGTGTTTCTCGATCCCTAAAATACTATAATAACTTGGATTCCCAAATAATCCTTGATGAATAATATTTGAAAACAAATGGGACCACATAGGGCCAAGTGGACCTAGCCCAGGTTTTGGGATGAAATTTAGCAACCAATGATGTTCCTATCATGGACGAGGTGAGGGGAAACGATCAAAAAATAATTTTTACTTCAAAAGGTAAAATTGATCCTTTCAGGAGCTAGCCTTCGGAAACACATGGAAAAACTTGATCCTAGAGCTAGGGGTTGGGATATCCCGAGATTCCACCGTCGGAATGTCTTCAAAATTTGAGTAGACCTGAGGGATCCACCAATGCAGTTGACCCTAGGAGATTGAATTTTTCCTATGACCAGGTTTCTGGGAAAGTGATGCCCTAGGTGACCTAATGGGACTAGACCTGGGGAAAATGGAGAAAATGTAAAAATAAGGGTAAAAATGATCACCCTGTGAAGGATCAATGCCTAATTTCACTTGGGGATAGGGAGTCAAGGATAATTAAGAATATGGAATGTATTTCTATCGTTCAAGGAGGCTTCAAAGTCAACTTCGTCCAATGTTAGAGGCTAAAGAAGAAAAGTGAATTAAAAACATTTATATTTCTAGCAAATGGTGAAGGCTTATCAAGATAACAATATCTCTAGTAAATTCCACTCATATAACATGGCCGATATACATATATATGCTAATATAGACACATAGTTTAAGATATAACATATGCAACAATTAGCCCTAATCATAGTGAAGTTCAAATATATGTAGCAACAAGAAAAATGACATGAAATTTGCATTTACATGTTATAGAATCTATCCAACTAGCATCACATTCACAATATAAGAAGCTCCAATATAAATTGAATCCAAATCCATACATCAAAATTCATCCATCATCCAAAAATATCCACCAAGGAAAAATGTGAAATTCTCTTAAGAGAAAGAGATCCCAATCCAAGTTATGATACAAATTAATCAAACTAAATCCTATTTATACCCCCTTTAGGAGTTCAATTTAGCTAATGAGCCTACATTAGCCCCTAAAAATAAAATAATGTGCAAATAAAACAATTTTTGGTGACAAGCCCACCAAACTAGCTCATAAATGAAATAGCAAGCCTCTCAAGAGGTCAAATAATAATATATTCATGTCATGGGGCCCACCAAAAGGCCTGTTAATGTCTATAAGTTCCATAATGATGAATAAAATCCTAAAAATGTGATGGAAAAGGGGGTGGCCCCTTGTTCTCCAAGTAGTAGACATGTGGTGCCCCCAATGACTATGGGGGCACACCAATGACCCCATGGGTCTCCAAATGAGTGAAAGATTATTTTATATCATTTGTAAGGGCTCAAATGATGGAATGGATGCTTCCATGTCATCGTGCAAGTCCTAGGACACCTACCAAGTGTGTCGTGCTCTTGTGGGGCCTGTTGGGCATAGTGTACCAAGTGCATCATCCTCGTCCCAAGAGTAGATCTCTAGTAATATTTGGACATTGTTGGGGATCCATGGAGTGTTGTCTATTGTTGTGGAGGCCCATCCTTCTATACACACACCTTATATGTTTCAATGTAGCCCTCTACGAGGTTAGGAACCCATATAGGTACACCAAATCCAATTGGACACCATCTGCAATCCTGTATCAGATCCATTTCATCCCCTAGCCTTCCAATACAACAAGTCACTAGAGTAATCGTGTAAAAGAGCTTACAAACCATAGACAAAAAAGTGAGCACTTCATAATGGAATTCCCTTCCATATTGGGCTTTTGCATGTGTTGATGTCTCTAAGCTCCAAAGGGGGTTAGCCAGGTACCTTATTAAGTGATTTCTACTATTAGAGGGGATATTATGTCCAATGTACATCCCTCAAATGGGAGTAGGAAGTGATAAAAAGTGAAATGGAATATGGAATGAGAGGGGAAGTCTTGGGCCACATATTTGGGCTCAAGGGTAGCTAGATAAGGGGAAGCCCGCACGTAGGTATATAATGTGTAGGAGGGAGAAATCGTGGTACATGAGGTGCCTCAACCTTGATTTTTCCACCCTTATTTATATGCCTTTTTACTTTTATGATTTTTCTTTAATTAACTTCTCGGGGCTCAAAAAACAAGAGCATGATGTGTATGATTACCTCCTTTTAGGTTGGGCAGTTCATTTTCCTCCAGGGTTTGGGACAATCATGTGTTCCTGAATCATAAAGGAGGCTCATTTAGGGCCTATGGAACCAGGGTGATGACCATAGGCATGGGGTAGAGCTCATGTATTGGTTTTTTCCCACACGCTAATTATTTTTTGTCCCGACCATCTTTTGCATTTTGTGGTACAATTTGAGGAAACTCAACCTCCAAGGGACTTTAAGGAAAACCACAATGGTTTTGCAACTTGCAGACCAATCCGCAGTAGCTCCAGAGGAATTGTTGAGGATTTTATGGTTTCAACCGACTCTTCGAAGTAACCTACAAATTTCTTAGTCTTCCATCCAAAAACCAAGTTCAATGGATATCCTCTCATTTTATGAAAACCTTGGTTAGCCACTGTCGATGCTCATATCAGTTGTTGGGTCAGAAACATGAATATCAAGAATGGGCCCTTGTATAAATAGTTGGTATTGTATCCTCCTACCTAACTTTCCATTGACCATGACCTACCTTTGTGGTTGGAGGAAGAAAAAGAAGAAGATGAAGTATACAACACTATGCCCTACCCCATTTGTACCATAGATGTTATACTTAGAGGGGGGAACCTAATGAGGATAAGCACATTGACCACATCATTCAGAGCCATCCCCCCAATGATATTCCACTTGATGACCTAGTCAAAGAGTCTGAAAGCCACCCTTGGATGGAGTTTCACTTAGTTGATTCAACCTTTGAAACCACCATGGTTGTGGAATTTGGCCCATAACAATTTCTGAAAATTAACTCATCCCTCTCAACCAAAGAAGAAGAGAAGCTACGCTAGCTCTTGAAAGAAAAACTTGACACATTTTCTTGGGACTATAAACACATGAAAGGGGTGCATCCCTCGGTGTGCACACATCATATATACATTAAATAAGGATGCAAACCTGAGTGCCAACCCCAAAGGAGGATGAACCCAACTCTAAAGAACATACTGAAGGAAGAACTGTAGAAATTATTGGATGCAGGTTTCATCTATCCCAAATCTGATAGTGAGTGGGTGTCTCCTCTTGTCCTAGTCCCAAACTAGAATGGAAAATGGTGAATATATGTTGACTAGCGGGAACTAAAAAATGCCACTAAGAAGGACCATTTCGCCTTGCCCTTTATAGATGAAGTCTTGGATGGCCTTGCAGGGAATAATTTATTTTCTTTCCTATATGGGTTCATCGGGTATAACCATATCCAAATTAGCCCTGAAGGCTAGGACAAGAATACTTTAACATGTCCCTGGGGCACCTTCGCTTATAGATTCCTTTCCTTTGGGTTTTGTGATTCCCAAACTACTTTCCAAACAGAAGTCTTGAGCATCTTCTCTGAGCTAGTCCATGACTCTATTGAAATCTACATGGATGATTTCACACCTTATGGGGATGAATTCCAAGATTCTCTCCCCAATTTGGGAAAATTTTTGAGAAGGTGCATCGATATGCATCTCTCTTTGAGTCAAAAAAAGTGTGAATTCTTAAAAAGAGGAGTAGTCCTTGGCCACTCAATATCACAAGCAGGAATACAAGTAGACCCGAACAAAATCATTATCATAAAAAAGGTGCATGTACCTAAAAAGCAGAGAGATGTTAGAAGTTTTCTAGGTTTGGTTGGCTACTATAGAAGGTTCATTAAAGACTTCAACAAATTAGCTTTGCCATTATTTGGATTATTGAGCAAATATTTTGAGTTTTTCTGGTCCATTCTCTGTCAAGAGGCTTTTGAGCTCATTAAGGAAAAGTTAACTACTAGCCCCATTCTCCGAGGTCCAAATTGGGCTCTCCATTTCCACATCCACGTAGATTCATGAGACAAAGCTATGTGGGAAGCTTTAGGGTATTTAGAAGAAAAATTACCCTATGCCATCTATTTTATTAGCAAGAATTTGTCCAAAGCTGAACTCAACTATACTATCACAGAAAAGGAGATTTTAGCCATTGTCCATTCCTTAAATAAATTTAGACATTATATTACTAGTTATCAAAAATTTGTACATACTGACCATGTAGCCATCAAGTAACTAATGAATAAACCTAATGTTAATGCTAGAATAATATATGATTGTTGTTATTACAAAATTTTGACTTAACAATTGTTGATAAACTAGGAAGGGAGAATGTTGTTGCATATTTCTTATCAAGACTAACTCTACTTTCAGATGAGGAAGGGATGGTGGATGATCAACTTCCGGATGAACAACTATTTTCTAGCTCAACACTCTCTCCTTGGTTTGCTAGCCTAACTAACTACTTGGCTGCTGAAAATTTCCCTTCAAACCTCTCATCTAGGGAGAAGAGCAAAATTATCAGGAAAAGCACCCCTTTCACCTGGAGTGGTGGAAATATCTTCAAGTTGGGTCTTGACTAAATTATCAGAAGATGTGTGAGGAAATAAGAGATTTTTGAAATCTGCTCAGCATGGCATGATAGTCTTTGTGGAGGCCACTTTGCTACAAAAATGACAACCTTAAAAGTTTTGCAGGCAGTTTACTATTGGCCTACCCTACACCAAGATACCAGGAGATACACCAGTAGGCATGACCAATGCCAAAGAATGGGGAAATCTACATCAAAGGATGAAATTCCTTTGCACCCTCAAGTGGCTCTAGAGCCATAAGAGTTATATCATAGTCTGCACTAACTACTTGACCGAGTGGGCTGAAATAAGGGTTGTAAAGGTAGCAATGGAGGATAAGGTAACTGAGTTTCTAAGAGAAAATGTGTTCTACAAGTTTGGATACCCTAGAGAGGTAGTCATTGATCAGGGGGGCCAGGGTACATCTCATCTCATTGAAAACCTCCTGAGGCGGCACAAGATAAAGCACAAGACTTCCACTACCTATCATCCTCAAGAAAATGGCCAGGTGGAAGTGACAAATAGTGTCTTGGAGAATATCCTCACTAAGGTTGTGAGCAGTCGTAGAAAATATTGGGCAGACAGATTGGTGGAAGCCACTTGGGCTTACAATACCACTTGGAATACAACCACAGGGTTTACTCCTTATGATTTAGTCTATGGGAAGACATCACTACTTTCCATTGAATTTGAGTATAACACCTTGAGAATGGAAGTTGAGTTAGAACTAGATATCACAAAAGCCCAAAAAGAAAGATTGATGCAGTTAAGTGGTTTGGATGAGTTCAGAATGCAGGCACTCATCCGATGCAAAACACCGACCTATGGTCCCAATCCTTGATGAGGAAATTACAACCCCGTCGATCCCACGATCACTAGCAGAGCACACCGCAGAGCCAAGTTGGTCAAAAATGATATCAGAATACACCCCTCTGTGAGAGGCGTCCTGCCACGATGAATAGTCGTGAATCGATGAAGATCCACCCTCCTAGGGGGAAGCGAGTAAGGGAGTGCCTCACCCTTAGGCAGTAGCCCAGTCAAAAAATATATATCTGGCCCCCATTCGACACAAAACGCCAACCTACGGTCCCAATCCCTAATGAGGCAATGACAACCCCTTCGATCCCACGATCACTACCAGAGCACACCGCTTGGCCAATTTGGTCACAAATGATATCAGAATACACCCCTCCATGAGAGGCGGCCCGCCACAATAAATAGTCGCGAATCACTGAAGATCCACCCTCCTAGGGGGAAGCGAGTAAGGGAGCGCCACCCTTAGGCAGTAGCTCAGTCACAAAATATATATTCATCTTGGAACAGATATCCAACTCACACCCCCATAGAACCATCACCTCATTAGGGGAAATTTGAGGTCTAAAATGGGCCTCCTAAGGAAATAATAAAATAATAGCTAAACCAATAAAATAATATTTATGATTTTCAATTCATTTTTTTCACCAAAATCCATGTAACCATGGTTAAATTCATTTCAAAAGTTGTACCAAAATAAAATTAATAAAAAAATGCATTGATGCGACTATAAATAAGAATGATTTTTTCAAGAAAAAATCATTATCATTGCACAACTAATGCATTTTTCCTTTGTACTTAAATAACTTAAAATAAAATATAAATATAAATTCATAAATTCTTAATTATAGAATATACTATTAATTAAAAATTGTATTATTTTAATTATATAATAACATGTAACTAATATACTATATAAAAATAATATATGTAATATATTGTTTTATGTATGAGTTTTGTATTACATATTGAATTGATTTGATCCCTTAATCCATGTGCGGCCTTCTCTACTCAAAAGTTGTCGAAGAAAATTCTCTTCTCCCTTCTTCTGCTACTACCATCAACAAAAGACTCGGATCTGGATTTCTTGGCGCTAGAAACCCTCTAGAGAATATGATCCCTTTGACAAATAATCCACCAACTGTTATCCAATCAACCCTCTCTAATCACTCCGCTAATCATATCTCAGACTTCTTGGCGAGAAATTCTACTGAGGAACTGCTTCCCCTTACTTTGTCAACCCTACTAGACATTTTTCTGCACTGACAAAAAATGCCACACCAACAAATTCCAAAGAAAAAAACTACACTTCCAACCATGAAAACTAGAAGGAAGAAGACTTGAACCCTATGTGTTGGTTCTGCGTCGCTTTCTTTCGAAATGTGTCACCCTTCTGGGTCTATGTGAGCCTCTGCGTTAGCTCTGCGTGAGTTATATTGGATCTGAGTCACCCCTCCTATGCCTGCGTTGTCCCTCTACGCTACCTCTTCCTGGATCTACATTGTCACTCGGGACAACTGCCTTACTATAGAAAAAATTCATCTCTTTGCTGATGGCTTCATCTCTCCCTGATCTGCAATAGCTATGATGCCATGTGAAAATTTCTGAATTTACTCAACATAAATCATACAACAGTAATCTGATTTACTTCTCCTACTTGTTTTAATTAACTTAACAAGTTATTTTCTAAATAATACAAGAAAAAAATCAAAGTAAACACACTTCTAACTACGAAAATATACAGATAAAGTACTGAATAATTAAGCACATTCGATAAAGGATACACAATATTTTTCAGATAAATGTCCCAAGAAAAACCTAATGCAAGAAAACTGGTGCAACAACTCTTGAGGGTTTTATTATTATGCAAATTTATGAATACAAACTAGGGTACCAATAGTGGTTTACCCAACCGAGAAAATCCTGATAGAAGTACCTCTATCTCTAGAGATAGATATTATGGCTGATTCATCTCAGGATGAAGAACCCCATAGGTGCCTACGCAGTCCCCAACAAGCTTTGAGCTGATATTGTGTCACCCTTTAGTGCGGTTGTGTCACCCTTTCTGATCTGTTGAATAACAGCCCGATATATCCCACTGAAACCTCATCGCTGCCCCTTTTGGCTCTAGTTAGCTCCTCTAGGCTTGTGTCACCCCTCTAGGCATGTGTGAGCCTCTGTGTTGGCTCTGCGTGAGCCTGTATGGGCCTGCATCACCCCTCTTGGGCATGCATTTCTCCTTTGGTGCTTATTTTCCTCTTTGTTATTTTATTCTCGGCCTTGGAATTCAAAAATCCCACTACCGAACTGCCCCTTGATGCACTGCAAGCTCAATCAAAAATTCTCAGCAAACTGCGCCCCATAATTTCTACTTAGCTCAAGTGTTTCCACTCTGTGTGTGTTCTCCAACTGACCCCAAGCCTTCCTCTAATAATTTTCCAGCTGACAAATCAACGGTCATGATATAATATCTAATCGAAGGCTAATATTAGAAAATACTTGAACCTCATTACTTCGAACATTCTCACCAACGTTTCTAAATTAATTCACTTTAATTATTTAATTTCCCTAAGTTAGACGTAGGGTCTCCATTAAAATAATTATTTATTTGGATAAATTAGGCTCCAAGAAGATTGATCTTGTAAAATATTTTGATTAGAATAGCTGGCTCTATTTGAGAATGCTCCTCACTCATCTAGGATTTCGCATTGTTGTCATCAATTGGATCATGCGTTGCATCACATCGGTCTCCTTCAGTGTCCTTATAAATGGGGAAGCTACCAATTTTTTCCATCTTGAGTGGGGTCTTTGATAGGGATGTCATCTTTCCCCCTATTATTTTTATTGGTCATGTAAGGGTTGAGTAGAACTTTGATCGAGGAAATGGAATGTGGTAGGTTGAAGGGCATTGGGATCACAAATAACTGCATCCTTATTCACCTGTTCTTTGTGGATGATGTCCTTATTTTTTTAAATGAATCTGTCAGTGACATATTAGTTATAGACTCTACCCTGAAATTTTTTTTCAAGGCTATATGTATGACCTACAACAACACCAAATCCACCATCACAACTCTTGGATGTACTCCACATGAAATCCACTTTTCTTTGCAGTGATTTCCTTTTAACACCATGGGATTTGAGGAGGGCCTAAAATACTTGGGTTTCCATCTTAAACCGTCCAACTATAGAAATTTTGATTGGACTTGGCTCATTGCTAAGATTGACAAGAGACTCAACATTTGGCATCACAGATGACTCTCACAGGCTGGGCGCCTTGTTCTCGTTAAATAGGTTTTGGAGGAAATACCGGTATATTAGATGCCTTTGGCCTAGATACCCAAGGGCATACTATCCAAGATTCAAAAAAAAATATACAAATTTATTTGGAATGGCTCAAAGAAAGGACACACTTTTTCTTGGGCCAGATGCAATCTTATTTCGCTACCTAAGAAGTGGGGGGGTTGGGGCACAAAGGATTTTCCTTCCTTCTCTATGGCACTGGCTGCAAAATTGGGTCGGAAGATACTTACTAATGATAGTCTATGGACCAAGGTGGTCATCCAAAAATACATTAGCCCATCACAACTGATTGAGTGGATGAGATATGGGCACTGGAACAAAACAAACATCTCAACTATCTGGAGGGCTATGCTAAACTCCATTGAATATATTAGAATTGGCATGGCTTGGAATGTTGGTTCAGGCAGGCTTGTCTAAATTGGATGCGACCCTTGGTCTAGCAGTGGTAATGCTCACGTCTTACCTCTTCATTTGATTCTCCCTCTGAATAATGCAGGTATCTATGCACTAGATCGGGTTGTTTATCTGGCCAATTCGACCATATTCTCATAGTGCTGGAGAAGTTACCGTGATCTACACATTCATAACCACTGGGAAGAGGAATGGGCACAATACACTTTAGCCCTGGTAGAATCTCATGTCATAATTACTAACATATATGATGAGATCATCTGGGTGATCTCAAAACATGGAAAATACACCCCGAAGGATGGATACCTACTAGTTTATGATTCCCACAGACCATTGGAACTGCTTTGGTGGTGGAGATCTCTTTGGAAGCTGAAGTGCCCTTCTAAGGCTAAACCATTAATGTGGGGTATATTATCCAAAAATATACCCACTTGTGTCTATCTACAAAAGCGTACTTTCATTGTTCCTTCATGGTGATCTCTCTGTAAAGGGGTTGCTGAGGATACTGACCATATTTTTCTACACTTCCCTATCAACCAATCCCTCTGGACCCATGTGAAGGCTGCTCTCAATATCAACACTTTATGGACTGGTCTATATGTATCACATGCTTGGGAATCATTGTGGTTATCCTCTCATCTGCACAAACTTCGTAATATACCTATCCTCATATGCTTGGGCATTTGGATCGCCCGAAACCGTCTAGTTTCCATGATCTCCACCCAACTTGGCTAGTCATATCTAAACAGATCACCACCTTATTTGATATGATTCTGGATGATCCTATCGACCCTCTACCCGGGACTATTATACCTTAACCTATTGACAAATCTATCTCCTAGGATTATTTTGATGCCTTTGCTCAACATTTTGGCTATGGGGGGGTGATCCTTTTCTTGTCAGAACATCATTTCTACAACGTCAAGATTGCCCTTGGTAGGGGTACTAATAACTATGTAGAATTATCATGCCTCAAAGCTCTACTATCATTCGTACTTACCAAAGAATACAATACACTTCAGATATTTGGCGACTCAAAGATCATCATTGACTGGTTCAACCTTCATACTTTTTGTCACATATACACACTGTGGAATATATTGGAAGAGGTTTATCAGCTGAAACCCCATTTTGACTATATCACTTGTCATCATATATACACAGAAAGGAATCAAATTTCTGATTCACTTTCCAAGGAGGTTGTTCACTTACTAAGGGATCAAGAGGAGATATAGGAACATAACGAACATCAATTTTACCAGTTCTTCCACAGGCCATATGAAGTTGCACCAGCACAGGGGGCAACTATGCCCTAATTTCTGAGTTATTACCCTGTTTTATCATATTTTTTTGGCTTTTTGGACACATACTTATTTATCTAAAGCACATGTACAACTTACTTATTACATATTTTCACAATATTGTATATTTCAGAACATTTACTGATATTTATTTTTTCAATGTGGCTAGTGTCACCATATCTGCATATGTGACATAGCATCTACAACATGTAATTTTCATCTTATTAATGAAATTTATGATTTTGTCTGAGGAAAAAAACTTAGGCTCCGGGTGGAATTCCTCCAAATGATTTCTGGGTCTTGGAGATCTCATGTGTTCTATCCCCTCTGCAAAGTTTCAGAGCTAGAGCACATCTGATGCTACCCAAAAATCAACAATATCAGCCTGGAATTTCTCTATTGATGTGCATCACTCACTATTTCACTGGCAGGAAGTCTTCATGCATTACCAGTCTCGTTCTTGAAACTTATGGAGATCAACTTCTTTATCTCTAAACTCACTTTGTCAAAGTAAAACAAAAAATTGTCACAGCCCAATACAATTTGCTAGAAAGGCACAAGTCCACACTCTCCATAAAAAATTTCAGGGTTTGTCCCAAAACACATTCTTCACAAAATACTAGAAACCTTCATGTCATATGGACAAACAACATACCACTCTACTTAAATTTAATGAGGACATAGTAAAAATTAGAAATTGCTCACACAGAAAGCTAAAATATCTACTCTCATAAGCTCTATATCAATGTATGTACAAAGTATAAGAATTCAAATAGAAATCACTCGCACATAAAGCTAAAGTATCTAATATCATGCTCTATATCAATCTATGTATAGAGTATAAGTCTTCAAATCTCTGCCATTTTCCTAGACCCTCCCTTGAGGGAGTTAGCTCTACTACTGCTCAAACTAGTAGGGGACCTGAAAGGGCTTCCTAAGAGGGAAACTGCTAGGTTAATGACAACGGTCGAGGATTAGCCCACTATCACCACAGCTAAGGCTCCATGCACTTTACGAAATTACACTGATTGGAGGAGTCTCGATCATTTTGGGAAGCCACTTATAAAAAATATATCAATGAATAGACGAGAAGTGACCCCTTAAACCCTATCCCTAGGAGGAGGTGAAGAATGGAGATTTCTTTCTCTTTAAACAAGGGCCTTAAATTTCTAGGGAGAGGGGGTGAGGATTAGAGGTTGAGGATGAAGGGTATAACTTGTAGAGTTGTTTCTTGATCCCTAAAATCCTATGATAACTTGGATTCCCAAATAATCCTTGATGAATAATATTTGACAACAAATGGGACCACACAGGGCCAAGTGGACCTAGCCCAGGTTCAAGGATGAAATTTAGCAACCAATGATGTTCCTATCATGGACAAGGTGAGGGGAAAGGATCAAAAAATAATCTTTACTTCAAAAGGTCAAATTGATCCTTTCAGGAGCTAGCCTTCGGAAACACATGGAAAAACTTGATCCTAGAGCTAGGGCTTGGGATATCCCGAGATTCCACCGTCGAAATGTCTTCAAAATTTGAGTAGACCTAGGGGATCAACCAATGCATTTGACCCTAAGATATTGAATTTTTCCTATGGCCAGGTTTCCGGGAAAGTGATGCCCTACGTGACCTAATGGGACTAGACCTGGGGAAAATGGAGAAAATGTAAAAGTAAGGGTAAAACTGATCACCCTGTGAAGGATCAGTGAGTAATTTTACTTTGGGATAGGGATTCAAGCATAATTAAGAATATGGAATGTATTTATATCATTCAAGGAGGCTTCAAAGTCAACTTCATCCAATGTTAGAGGCTAGAGAAGAAAAGTGAATTGAAAACATTTATATTTCTTGCAAATGGTGAAGGCTTATCAAGATAACTATATCTCTAGTAAATTCCACTCATATGACATGGACGATACACATATATATGCTAATATAGACACATATTTTAAGATATAACATATGCAACAATTAGCCCTAATCATAGTGAAGTTAAAATATATGTAGCAACAAGAAAAATGACATGAAATTTGAATTTACACATTATAGAATATATCCAACCAGCATCACATTCACAATATAAGAAGCTCCAAGATAAAGAGAACCCAAAACCATACATCAAAATTAATCCATCATCCAAAAATATCCACCAAGGAAAAAATGTGAAATTCTCTTAAGAGAAAGAGATCCCAATCCAAGTGATGATACAAATTAATCAAACTAAATCCTATTTATACCCCCTTTAGGAGTTCAATTTGGCTAATGAGCCTACATTATCCCCTAAAAATAAAATAATGTGCAAATAAAACAACTTTTGGTGACAAGCCCACCAAACTAGCTCATAAATGAAATAACAAGCCTCTCAAGAGGTCAAATAATAATATATGCATGTCATGGGGCCCACCAAAAGGCCTGTTAATGTCTATAAGTTCCATAATGATGAATAAAATCCTCAAAATTGATGGAAAAGGGGGTGGCCCCCTTTTCTCTAAGTAGTAGACATGTGGTGCCCCCAATGACTATGGGGGCACACCAATGACCCCATGGGCCTCCAAATGATTAAAATATTCTTTTATATCATCTGTAAGGGCTCAAATGATGGAATGGATGCTTCCATGCCATCGTACAAGTCCTATGACACCTAACGAGTGTGTGGTGCTCTTGTGGGACCTGTTGGGCATAGTGTACCAAGTGCATCATCCTCGTCCCAAAAGTGGATCTCTAGTAATATATGGACATCGTTGGGGATCCATGGAGTGTTTTCTGTTGTTGTGGAGGCCCATCCTTCTCTACACACACCTTATATGTTTCAATGTAGCCCTCTATGAGGTTAGGAACCCATATAGGGACACCATCTGTAATCCTGTATAAGATCCATTTCGTCCCCTAGCCTTCCAATACAACAAGTCACTAGAGTAATCATGTAAAAGAGCTTACAAACCATAGAAAAAAAAGTGAGCACTTCATAATGGAATTCCCTTCTATAGTGGGCTTTTGCATGTTTTGATGTCTCTAAGCTCCAATGGGGGTTAGCCAGGTACCTTATTAGGTGGTTTCTACTATTAGAGGGGATAGTATGTCCAAGGTACATCCCTCAAATGGGGGTGGAAAGTGATAAAAATTGAAATGGAATATGGAATGAGAGGGGAAGTCTTGGGCCACATATTGGGGCTCAAGGGTAGCTAGATAAGGGGAAGCCCGCACCTGGGTATATAATGTGTAGGAGGGAGAAATCATGGTACATGAGGTGCCTCAACCTTGATTTTTCCACCCTTATTTATATGCCTTTTTACTTTTATTATTTTTCTTTAATTAACTACACAAGGCTTTAAAAACAAGAGCATGATGTGTATGATTACCTCCTTTTAGGTTGGGCAGTTCATTTTCCTCCAAGGGTTGGGACAATCATGGGTTCTTGAATCATAAAGGAGGCTCATTTAGGGCCTATGGAACCAGGGTGATGACCATAGGCATGGGGTAGAGCTCATGTATTGGTTTTTTCCCACACGCTAATTATTTTTTGTCCCAACCATATTTTTCATTTTGTGGTACAATTTCCTGTTGAATTTGGCCATTTATGCTTTTAATTTTCTTTTAATTGCTTCAACCTCCAAGGCATCATTCCAAAACTGACCCAAGGTGGGGGCAAGGGGATAGGGAGGTTGATCCTATGTCGACCTAGAGAGGCAATGTGGACCTAGGGAGGAGAAATGATGAATGGGGTATATTCAATGGAAAGGGAATAACATATGCAGATAAAGGAGCGGGACCATGCACCCAAAGTCAGGATTTCCCAAGTAGTACCACCTTAGAATCAAATGGTAAATAAAGGAGATCCCATGGGACTAAGATCCAAGGGTAACATATGATGAACACCATCATTCAACAATTTAATTTATGAATTCCACTTAGTTTAATTCTATTTATTTCTTTAGCCTAATTGTGGATTTCCTTTCTTTCAAATAGCTAGGTGTGTCCTTATGCTTTAGAATAGTTTCTTTCTTGCTGATAGAGAAACGGTCTTGAGTTATTTATAGTCTTAGGTTTAATTTAGAAGTGTGATAGAATTTATCCCCTAGAAGTAGCCCTAGTAGTAGCACCCCTTCATAGGACTAAGAAGAGGATGGCATGAGTGGAATGCATATGTTGTGTATATAGCATTGTCACCTCCAAGTTTGTACAAACCTCAAGTTGATAAAGTAAATTAGAGTAGCATCCGGGAGTTGCAGCACTATTGGTGCAATACCAGGGCTCACCACTTTTTGGCGCTGTTTCCGAGGAGGTTTCTAAGTAGATGATTTTATTTTATTTTAGCATTAATTTCTTCTTTTCTTTTACATTCAGTTCCAAAATATTGAAAATACAAAAACAATTTGACTTTCATGCCTCGTATGAGTAGGGATAACCAAGGAATTTTTTTACCAATAACCCCCAAATCCCCACACAGTCACCCCTCACTCTTCTTCAGTTACTATGAGGTTGAGCACACCATAGTTAGTCTCTTGAAAACTTTGAAGAACCTATTGGAGAAGAAGAAGAACTTGCTTCACCTGAGGAACATGCTTCACCAATTCAATCCATGGCTGAGAATGGGACCCAAATAGTCTTTCCCATTAGAGAAACCGATGGGGAACCCAAGATGAAGAATATCAGTACCTCAACCCTTCCACATTTCCATGGAATTACCTTCTAGGATCCTGACACCTTCATGTTCAAATTTTTTGTTGTCTGCAGGACCTATGACTATGCCTCAAATGATCAAAATTTGAAACTGTGCCCATCCACCCTCAAGGATGCAACCTTGTGCTGGTTCATGTGTTTTCCTGGGAGAAACATCACTACCTAGGCACAAATTCAAGAGTCCTTTAAAAAGAAATACAAAGACTACTATAGATCCAAATAAATTAAGGAGGAAATATTTAGGATGACTCTAGGACCTGATATATCCCTAAAGGATTATGAAGAAAGATTCCAGCTAAACTACAAAAGAGCCAACTACACCCTTGATCCCAGATCACTTAAGTTGGTACTTCTCCGAGGGATTAGGGAGGAGGTGATAGAAACCCTTAATATGCTATCAGGAGGGGATATATACCAGCTGCATTATGAGGACATCAAACTTGTCTTTAGGAATCACTCTAGAGCAATTAGGAAGAAATGGAGAGCTAGCCAAAGCATGACCAACACCACTTCCTCTTCCACCTCCATCAAGCATGAGATTGGAAATATGTTGAAGGACTTAAAAACTGAGATGTTACACACCTTTTCTCTTCAAATGGACACAATGCAAATCAAGAGAGGCAAGAGGAATCAAAAATGACCTTGGCTATCTTCTACCCTAGATGTACTAGAAAATACCCCCAAAATGAATGTCCACTAAATGTCATCGAGGTTTTCTTAGTCTATGAAGAGAATCATGCCATAGATAAGTGTCCCTCCTTACTTGGGCTTAAATTTGTATATCAAGGTGGGGAAGTAGGACTAGAGCAACTCTATTTCATAAATCAGAGAAGGCCTCAAGGGCCTCGGTCATATCAGAAGGGTATGCAAGGTTCACCTTACTCTTATTATCATACCAATGAGAATGAACCTATGAAATTTTGGTACAATTCCACTAATCCATCATGGCCTACACCTCCTACTTGGATTTACAACCATCCATATCACCCCCAACTTGTGAACCAACCATTCCAATAGTATGTTCCTCAACCACCTCAGTGGAGAAACCCTCACAAGGGTGGAGGCCCCAACATAATCAACCGCCTACCTTATTGCCTCCACCCCAACCTCAACCTCGGTTCACCCATTCTATTCCACCCAAACTGCCTCAGATACCTACACAGCCCAACCTGAACCTGAACAACAAGCAGACACAACAGGTTTACAGTGGAGAGACATCCTATCCATCTTATGCTATGGAGATACATGAGATCAATCTCAGGTTGGGAAGAGTAATACCAGACAATCATTCTCCATCTCCACCTGTAGAGTTTGAGGAGGAAAAATAAGAGAACACTGAGATCCAAATCCTCGTTTTCCTTAGTGCTTGATCCACTCTAGTTAGCACACCCCAGAGCAGATTGAACTTCTGGGAGAACTAAATTTTTTTTGTAAAAATACCCCTTCTCTAGGCCATTAAGGATGTTCCTATTTACAATAGGCTCATCAAGGAAAAGTGCTTTAAGAAACCTGGGAGAGAGAAGAAATATACCGGCATCATCAATGTAGTAGGACAGTTGTCTGACTTAATGTTGGGAAGGGTGATCTTCCTGAAATACTGAACCCTGGTAGTCCATCTATGGATGTACACATAGATGGTGTCATAGTGCCCAATAATATGATTAATCTCAGGGCAACCATTAATGTAATGACCAAGGAAATTATGCTTAAACTCAACCTCCAAGGGACTTTGAGGAAAACCACAATGGTTTTGCAACTTGTAGACCAATCCATAGTAGCTCCATAGGAATTGTTGAGGATGTTATGGTTTCAACCGACTCTTCAGAGTACCCTACATATTTCCTAGTCCTCCATCTAAAAACCAAGTTCAATGGATATCCTCTCATTTTAGGAAGACCTTGGTTAGCCACTATCGATGCCCATATCAGTTGTTGGGTCGGAAACATGAATATCAAGAATGGGCCCTTGTATAAACAGTTGGTATTATATCCTCCTGCCTAACCTTCCATTTACCATGACCTACCTTTGTGGTTGGAGGAAGAAAAAGAAGAAGATGAAGTATACAACACTACGCCCTACCCCATTTGTACCATAGATGTTGTACTTGGAGGGGGGGAACCTAATGAGGATGAGCACATCAACCACATCATTCAGAGCCATCCCCCCAATGATATTCCACTTGATGACCTAGTCAAAGAGTCTGAAATCCACCCTTGTATGGAGTTGCACTTAGTTGATTCAACCTTTGAAACCACCAAGGTTGTGGAATTTGGCCCATAACAATTTCTGAAAATTAACTCATCCCTCTCAACCAAACAAGAAGAGCAGCTACGCCATCTCTTGAAAGAAAAACTTGACACATTTTCTTGGGAGTATAAAAATAGGAAAGGGATGCATCCATCGGTGTGCACACATCATATATATATTAAATAAGGATGAAAACCTGAGTGCCAACCCCAAAGGAGGATGAACCCAACTCTAAATAACATAGTGAAGGAAGAACTGCATAAATTATTGGATGTAGGTTTCATCTATCCCATATATGATAGTGAGTGGGTGTCTCCTCTTGTCCTAGTCCCAAACAAGAATGGAAAATGGTGAATATGTGTTGACTACCAGGAACTAAACAATGCCACTAAGAAGGACCATTTCGCCTTGCCCTTTATAGATGAAGTCATGGATGGCCTTGTAGGGAAGAATTTATTTTCTTTCCTAGATGGGTTCAGCGGGTATAACCATATGCAAATTAGCCCTAAAGGCTAGGAAAAGAATACTTTCACATGTCCCTGGGGCACCTTCCCTTACAGATTCCTTTCCTTTGGGTTGTGTGATTCCCCAAGTACTTTCCAAAGAGCAGTCTTGAGCATCTTCTCTGAACTAGTCCATGACTCTATTGAAATCTACATGGATGATTTCACACCTTATGGGGATAACTTCCAAGAAGCTCTCTCCAATTTGGGAAAATTGTTGAGAAGGTGCATCGAGATGCATCTCTCCCTGAGTCCAAAAAGGTGTGAATTCTTAAAAAGAGTAGGAGTAGTCCTTAGCCACTCAATATCACAAGCAGGAATACAGGTAGACCCGAACAAAATCACTATCATAAAAAAGGTGCATGTTCCTAAAAAATAGAGAGATGTTAGAAGTTTTCTAGGTTTGGTTTGCTACTATAGAAGGTTCATTAAAGACTTCAACAAATTAGCTTCGCCATTATTTGGATTATTGAGCAAAGATTCTAAGTTTTTTTGGTCCATTCTCTGTCAAGAGAATTTTGAGCTCGTTAAGGAAAATTTAACTACTGGCACCATTCTTCAAGGTCCAAATTGGGCTCTCCATTTCCACATCCATGCAGATTCATCAGACAAAGCTATGTGGGAAGCTTTAGGGTAGTTAGAAGACAAATTACCCTATGCCATCTATTTCATTAGCAAGAATTTTTCCAAAGCTGAACTCAACTATACTATCATAGAAAAGGAGCTTTTAGCCATTGTCCACTCCTTAAATAAATTTAGACATTATATTACTGGTTATCAAAAATTTGTACATACTGACCATGCATCCATCAAGTAACTAATGAATAAACCTAATGTTAATGCTATAATAATAGATGGTTGTTGTTATTAGAAAAGTATGACTTAACAATTGTTGATAAACTAGGAAGGGAGAATTTTGTTGCATATTTCTTATCAAGACTAACTCTACCTGCAGATGAGGAAGGGATGGTGGATGATCAACTTTCGAATGAACAACTATTTTCTAGCTCAACACTCTCTCCTTGGGTTGCTGACATAACTAAATACTTGGTTGCTGAAAATTTCCCTTCAAACCTCTCATCTAGGGAGAAGAGAAAAATTATCAGGAAAAGTACCCCTTTCACCTGGAATGGTGGAAATCTCTTCAAGTTGGGTCTTGACTAAATTCTTAGAAGATGTGTGAGGGAATAAGAGGTTTTTGAAATCCTCTCAGCATGTCATGATAGTCCTTGTGGAGGCCACTTTGCTACAAAAATGACAACCTTAAAAGTTTTGTAGGCAGGTTACTATTGGCCTACCCTACAACAAGATACCAGGAGATACACCAGTAGGTATGACCAGTGCCAAAGAATGGGGAGATCTACATCAAAGGATGAAATTCCTTTTCACCCTTAAGTGGCTCTAGAGCTAGAAGAGTTATATCATATTTTGCACTGACTACTTGACCAAGTGGGCTGAAACAAGGGTTGTAAAGGTAGCAATGGAGGAGAAGGTAACTGAGTTTCTAAGAGAAAATGTGTTCTACAAGTTTGGATACCCTAGAGAGGTATTCACTAATCAGGGGGCATAGTTTACATCCCATCTCATTGAAAACCTCCTGAGGCGGCACAAGATAAAGCACAAGACTTCCACCGCCTATCATCCTCAAGAAAATGGCCAGGTGGAAGTGAAAAACACCGCCTATCATCCTCAAGCAAATGGCCAAGTGGAAGTGACAAACAATATCTTGGAGAATATCCTCACTAAGGTTGTGAGAAGTCGTAGAAAATATTGGGAAGACAATTTGGTGGAAGCCACTTGGGCTTACAATACCACTTGGAATATAACCACAGGGTTTAGTCCTTATGATTCAGTCTATGGGAAGACGACTCTAATTTCCATTGAATTTGAGTACAACACCTTGAGAATGGAAGTTGAGTTAGAACTTGATATCACAAAGGCCCAAAAGGAAAGGTTGATGCAGTTAACTGGTTTGGGTGAGTTCAAAATGCAGGCACTCCTTCACATAGAGGTATTTTTTGATCAATGGTTGTCATTGATGTCAACCCAAGCAACACCAGGGGCTACCCCAATATTGCATAGGAATTTTGACTTGAAAACTTACTCTATTATGAGTCAAGGATATTTTGAATAGTTTCTACTTGTCGATATGTTTCCGTTGATATATGGCATGCCATGTAATTCTTCAATGTTTGAGAGATATTCGTGTTTGAAGTTAATAACCCCAGTTAGTGAGCTAAAACCCCATGGGGTTGTGGCATGACACTAATAATTAGTTGTGGTAATTGAATTGTCAATAATTAAATATTTTTTACGCTCCTAAAATCCTTCCAATGTTCACTTTTTGAATACCCTCTCAACCTAATAATTTATATAAATTGTGACTCTCATATCCTCCTCATGTAAGGATTCTGCTACTTATAACAAGTCATCGTGGCATTGTCGCTATAAATTATTTTATGAAAATATTCAGATGCTGAAACTAAAAACCCATTTGGGTGAAATCCTTATGAAGCGTGGATCCAAATTTCAGATATTGGTTCGCTATATTTTCGGAGATGTGACTTGAGGAAGTTAGGGTTTTTGCAGGCTCTCGAATTTCATGTCAAACAGTTGACCTTGGGAAAATCGTCATAGCTTTCACTTTGAGAATTGGATTAAAATTTCGTAAAAAGTGACAAAAATAGGATGGTTTTTAGTTTTTTTTTTATTTTTTCAGGACCAAAAGTTGAAACAGTGACATGTGGCACTTCGTACAAGTTTTCTGTAATGTTCCAAAATTTTGAGGAACATTAAATTTTGGCAATTTTATGAAGAAGGTGAATAAAATGGGTAGGAGACCCATTCCTTGCATGAATAGAGAATAAAAATCCTCTAAATATCAAATAGGATCTTATTTGGAGCTGTATTTCACACCTCCATGTGTGAAAGGAGGTTTTTGCATACATGCTTGGCCAAGGTTGACTAAGTCAAACTACGTTGGCATGAGTTGGAAAGCACAAGTGGACAACGTAGGGAGGAAGTTTCTAGATGAGAGGAAACCCTAATTTGAAGTAGGTTCCATGGAGAGAGGCTCACTTGTTTAAAAGAGGAGCAAGGCAGCCATTGAGTTCATCTTTGATCATTTTTACATCCAAGTCTTGGAGACTTGTTGCTTCCTCTTGTTGTTCAGCAGAGCTGCAGTGCCTTCGGGCACGAGGGAGTCCTGTTGAGGATTTCCTCTCCTTCTTGAGTAGCTCATGAAGGATTTCACTCCATTCCCAATATTCAGGCATTCAGGCCATAGCTTCATCCATGTGCATCAGCGCAGTTTCTGCAGCAGATATTTTGCAGTGTTTCTGGGTGTTGCCAGGGAGGTTTCTATACACCATCTGAAGCTTGTTTTTCATTGGAGAGAGGTTCTATTCATTGGGAGATCAGCAAAGGTGGTTCTTGAGCATATCCCACCATATTTGGCATCAGGCCAATCACTTTCCATCAAAGGTAGTGCAGTCCCTCTCTTAGACAACGTTCTCATTGGTGATTATTTGCTGTGAGAGATTGACATTCATTGGAGGAGAAGTCTTGGGTGAAAGGATTAGCCTTTCAATTGAGATTTCCATTAGAGGAGGATTCTTCAGTTTTTGCAAACATTTTAGCCTTCTCCATGTATTTCCAGCTCTTGAGTTGCTGCTGCCCAGCAACTCCGACATTTCTGCAAAATGCCATTTTTGTATAGATTTCAGCCAATCCTTTTAGAGGATTGATGTTATGTATTTTCAGGGGTTGAGATCTTGCTCCCCCCTCTTTATTTGAGCCCATATTGCTATATCATTGTATTTCATTTTTTATGCAGCAGTTCCTCTCTAAAACTATGCAGTCATGTCCTAAGGCTTTAATTATGCAGCTATGTATTTCATATTTACATGTACAGGTTTCTTGAGGCTTCTAATACCTAGCTTGAGTGATCATTTCCTCAAGGAGTTGTATATTTTATTGCTGCTATTATCTAATATGATGGCCATTGAATTCTCTGGAATTTTATGTGTTCATGAATCACTCCTATTTCCATTTGATGTATTTGTTATTGTTGTAGCTGCAATGTTGGGGTTATCTTAAGAGATTCCCAATCTTGTTGTGTTTCCCTCTTGGGGATATTGTCCTTTGACAATCACTCTATAGACAGAGTCTGCTAGTGGGCCAGGTAGCCTCTGGAGCTCATCCTTTGTTTAAAGGTGACAAATCCAGTAAATGCCCCTGCAGTCTATCTCTGGAATAGATTTGCCTTGTCATTTGACAATGTTTCTGAAAAGGGAACATTACATTTTCTCTATTGAACCAGTCTACAATCAGGTCATCGTAGGAGATGGGGCATAAATATTTCTTGAAGAATCAAATGTTGATCAGACCTTTGGGGTTGGAAAGAGGACTCATAGGGCTACGAAAGGATGAAATTTAAGACCTTGGAGATATGAAATTACACAGATACAATATATTCAATATTGAGCTTCTAGAAGGCAAGAAAAATATGCATTCAAGGATCACTGCAGTAAGGACAACACATCAATAGTCAAGGGTAATTTGGCTACAACAAGGTAAGTATTATTAGTGTTTGAATTTTAATTTCAATATCATCTCTGACATGTATTTTTGGAGGAAAGTGTAAGTATTTTGTATATATGTTTGATTGGGTTTTGTTCATAAATGTTGAACGTATTTACATTTGAATTTTGAATATTTCTCTGACATATGGTTTGCACGATAGTGTAATATTTTGTTTATATATTGGTTTGGGTCTTGCATGTGCAGGAAGGAGGACAAAATATGACAACTTAGACACATACTAAAAGGAAAATGCAATGCCAAATTACCATTACTTGAAGCAAGCACAACAATACCTCAGCAATTGCTAGTGTTGAAAGAAGCAATGTCAAGTCAAGCATCAAGTCATGTCAAAATTCAGTATTGTAAAAATCATCATTTTAAAATTGTAAAAGAGTAAATCTACCTAGAGTTGGAGAGGCATTGTTGGGAGGTATAAGTGTAATATTCCCAAATGGTTAATGCAACAATGTATGAAAGATATGCAGGAAAAATAACCTAGATCATCAAGATAAGAGAACGAGGCCAATATGGAGACCTTTCAATAGCATTTACAACAGAAAAATAGATGTACAATATGTCCCATGATATGCATAACCGGAAATACAAGTCTCCGATGGAATAAAATCCTCAAAAAGAGGTGCTACAATCACATATATAGACTGAAAAAGGCTTGACAACGTTATTTTATTGGTTGCAACAACTGTTGATTAGATTTCAGATCTAGAGTAGATCAGTGCATAAAAATTCATATCTGTAATAGATCCATACACTAGATAGGCTCCTCTTCAAAATCCCCTTGGGGTTTTCAGCAAAAGACCATGTACAAGGAGTATATTTGAGATCTAAATCGGCAGATCTGCAGAAATATTCAGATATTCAGGAATATTCAAATATGACCTGATATGTACAATAAAATTATCCTCTTCAATGGATCTCAAAGGTGAAGGGCAGATCCCCAACACTTGAAAACCACTCCTCCAAAAGATGCTCCAAATGACCCTGCAATAACACCTAGAGTAAAAACGTAGATCTGGAAGTAAAACTACATTGTAGGGTTTAGAACATGATTGGCCACATGCCAAGATCTGAGAATAGTGCTCCAATGATCCAATACTCTCTTTCCAATGGGATAGAATCCTTCCCCACTAAAAAGAAGCACTAGAATGGTCTAGATCTGAGTAGATCTAGCCTCCACTTGCTGCATCTTTCAAAGACAACCAAACCCTTAACGGGATCTGCGTTGTAGTTGGAAGAAGAAGCTTGGCCTCAAGCCAGATAATGGACTATGAAATACAAGACTCTCCCAAGAGTACTCAATGGGAAGAGGTGGGATTCCTGATCAAGAACACCCAATGCTAAACAACATTTGCAATCTAGGCTAAACAACCAAAGAAAGATGTATGTATAAATAGACAATACTTCAGAAATTCAATATCATTCAACAACCTTTTCATGCTGCTGTTACACTGAAAACTGTCACCTTGACATTCTGCTGACCGTATGAGCTCATTATTACTCATACTTCCTCCTTTTGCAAGTCTAATATACCAGCTCCTCATATCAAGCTTCAAAATCAGAAGAAAATCCTTAAAATCCCCTAAGAATTGGTATCACACTTTCTCTATGCATTCCCTGCGGTCCCACACCTAAATCTCAGCCTGCATGCGGAACCATACCGCACGTTCTTTGTGTAATGGGTGCGGACCTCTGTAAAACATAAAAAGGCGAGAAAATGAAGATTAAAGAGTGAATTCCAGGTGAATTCTAGAAGATTCTAGACGGGAATTTTCGGAATGGATACGCTTTGAAGCTGGTTCATGCATCCCTCTCTTAATGGAGCTAACCCCTTGATGTAAGGAGATTATCCCTTTGAAGGAGGATTCTATCCCTTCATATTTGGAACTAGAAACCTCCTCTCTTTCACTATAAAAAGAGGCCTTGGGTAGCCTCAAAGGGAGTTCAAGCTTATGAGATTAGAAGTTAAATGCTGTTGAAATTCAGACTTAGTTGATTAAGACCTTCTGTGAGGTTAAATCACTTATCTCCATTTGTCTTAGTCCAAGAGTGCAATGCTTGTCAGAGTAGAGGATATTCCTGCTTCGGACCCCGGGAGGACCTGCACAACATCAAGGCACAGGTTGTAAAGGTTTTCTATCTTTAAAGTTAATACAAATATATTCATTTCTCTCATTAAACTGTCAATTTGTGGTTTATTTCATAAATTCCTTGATCATTATGATAAGTATGATTTATGATAATGTCTATACAGGTGCTGCTTAATATTTTTGCTTGTTTGTGACTGCAGATTCACGAGGAACGTTCTTTCAGTGCACGGGAAGGACTTCAAAAAAATCAAGCAAGCGTTGGACATAAGTTAGGCTTTACACCCGTATAGTGTTTTTATAAATCTTATATGCTTAGAGAGAGATTAGTATAATTGGCTGTTTGTTGCTAGTTACCTTTTGTACTAGAGAGATCGGTCTTGTCCGCAAGACGGATTAATCTACACAACAAAATGGCGACTCCACTGGGGAAGAACTTTTGTTTGTTCTTGGTTCTCTTTGATTTTTCACTTGAGAAAAGGTTTCTTTTTCTGGTTTTTGATTGATTCACATCTGTCTGGGTGCTTTAAATTTTTTCTGTTTTTGAAAATTTAGAAGTATTTTGAATTTTTCTATCATTTTTGCTAGGACCGCACTCTGCATAACTGTTACAGTGCGGGCAGTTTCGCACGTTCTTTATAGAATACAGTGCGGGACCGCACCTGTCAACACTCCTTACATGCGGACCCTGTAAAAATTTTGAAAAATCTCTAGGTTTCTTTTTTTGGTTAATTTTTAGATCTTTGGTTTCTGCCCAGACTGGTTATTGTGTCTATCAAGAATTCATTGTTTATGAACTCCAACAGTGTTAGTGTTTTGAATGATTTTCTAGAAGTTTTTTCCGATTGGATTATTTTTCCTGTTTGGTCTTTGTAGTGATTCAAATTTTTGACAATCTATAGTATCTCAGATCACATAAGATCTCTTTTTGTCTATTGAATCCGACCTCATTGTGAAAACATCCTAGTTTGAGAAATTAAGCCTTTTTGATTTCTTTGCAAATCTTCGAAAAGAACTTGTTTTAAAAGTTTTGAATTTCATTTATTCTTTGAGTGTTTTAAAAAACATATTTTGAGTGTTTTTGATCTGTTTGATAGATTCTTAGTTTGCTGAATAACTAAGAGAAACATTCATAAAAAAAAACTCTAAAAAGCTTTTACTCAATTTAGATTAGTTTTTTAAGATTAGTCTTCATAGTTTTGAATAGTTTTAATTTTTGTAGATTTCTTTCGAAAGAGAATTGTTTTGTAAGCTTCTTGTTTGGAAAAGAAAATAGTTTTTCTTGTGAGCTTTGATAGTTTAACGAAAAGACAAAATAGTTTCTTTCACTTAGTTTTCATGTTTGAAGAAGAAATTTGAAAGTTGCATTCTCTAACTCTTCTTTAGATAGAAAATTCATTGAAAGAAAAAAGAATTGAATATCATCGTAGGTGCATTTTAGTGTTTTTTGGAGGTCGAGTCTTCACATCATACAAAGTTTCATTTCCGCGCCCATTTGACTTAAGAAACAGCTCTTAAAAGTAACGCTTAAATAAAATTCATCTAGTAATCTTTTTATTTTTAGGGCTCTCATCACCAACATAGCTTAGGCTAGTATCTTGGAGTAGGGAGTAATTAACTCTCCAAGATAGATAAAACAAACAAGTAGATATATCTTGCGGTAGGAAGAATTCCAGTTGTTGCATGTATGCTCTGGGAAGCTCCTCTTAAAGGAGTTAAGCATGAGATCATATCTGAACCAGTGGGGTAATCAATCCTTCCTCATTGGGAACGATAGAAGATATACACGTATTAAAAATGGTAAACCTCGGATAGACCATTGTCGAGGAGCCAGGGGTCACTTGTCGGTAAACCTTGGATTCTGTTCAAGGAGCCTTCAAGGGGATTGAGCTTTGTTACTCTGCCCTTGCGTGTGTGTCGGATCTTAGACTGTTCCCCCAGGTATATTTGTTTCAGTTGGTAACCTTAGAGGCCATAATCTTTAGGATTCTTTCCTAAGGTGACGGTGGAGGGAAGATCCCATTGTACCTGGAACAGACGTCGACTAGACTCACTTGGACTCTCTGGGGGGTTCTCTTCACTCGAGATGGTTTTTTGAAGAAACTTGTGCCAGTCTGTTTCATTAAGCAGGTTGTCGGGGTAACTGTTCCAACCGCCCTTTTCGTGTTAAAATTCTACTAAGTTGGATTTCATCACCAACTAGTGATTTTAGTACGGAAAGTTACTTGTTTGTGTGTGGTTTGAACTCTTAGATTTTTTAAGCGTATGATTCAATTGTTTGTTTCTTAGAGACTTTAGGTTTTTTCATTGAAAATTTTCTTTGTTTGCGTGTGATTAATTTTTCATCGTGGCGGAATTGCCGAGACAATCCCGGAGAATACAAGGGAAACCCCCTGAATTTACACCAGGTCATTTAGAAGGGCTTCAGGCTCTGGTACCACACAGTAGCCGTAGAATTAGATCAACAGAAGTTGAAAGATCTGCTATTGTGATACATCCTGATCATCAAATTCCTACAACATAATATATTCAAGAACCGATTTCAGTTTCTGAAGTCACTGAAAATATTTCTCCTACTGGAGAATTATCTGACGAACCTGAAATCTCTGAGCCTGAAACTGAATCTTCTGTGTTAGAAGCATCTTCAGGATTTATCTCACCAACTTCTAGCGATCCAGGTTCACCAAGGGTTAGAAATATTATTACTGAAAATCTTCCTTCTGGACTAATTTCTATAGAAGAACTTACTAATCCAGACGAAGACATATCTCTTCCCAACTCCCCTCAATCGATAAATCTTAGGGAGCGTGAATCCATTTTCTACAGCCCTATTCGAACTAATCCCTGGTATCTTTCTTTAACTGATTTTTAAGAGAATCCGGGTCTTACTTTTTATCCACCTCGAGCTCCATTTCATCCTACACCCAGAGGTTACTATCCGTCATCTATTATGGCTGGAGAGTCGTCCATGTTTTCGCAAACGCCTGAATCTTTTTTACATGGTGGTCCTTCTGTTCCTGCGGGATATCAGTCTTTATCTGGTACTTTCTCAGGAGCAACTCCTCAACCTGTCGAAAATGTGTTATCATCTGGTCTTGGTGGACTTAAAATTGAAACGTCGAACGCAGAGCAAGTTTTTATGATGTCTGGTAATATTCCTAATCCTCAAGCTCAAGGCAGTCAGTTTCCTTCTGGGGGTCAACCTCAAAGAATTCAGTTACCACTTGGGGGGCAACCTCAGGGTGGGCAATTACCGCCTGGGGGGCAACCCCAAGGTAGTCAGTTACCACCCGGGGCTCAACCTCAAGGTATCTTTTTCCCAGGACAAACTGTGGATCAATATTATTTTGGGGGGCAACCCCAAGGACGGTACATACCTCAAGGTTACCAACCTCAAGGACAGTACATTCCTCAAGGTCAACCCCAAACTCAATATGCTCCTCAGGGTCCTCAACAACCCCAACTTCAGTACGTGCCTCAAGGTTATCAACCTCAAGGGCAGTACCCAATACAAGGATACCAACAACCTTCTGGTCAACCATCTATTCAAGGAACCGGAACTTTACCTTATTATCAACCCTACGTTCAACCAAGTTTTGGTCCTTACGTTCAACCTTCTGCGGGACAGTACCCCGGAATGATGGTGTGGGATCCGTCCCAATATCAACAGCCTTTGCAGCCTAATGTGCAGTTACCTTATCAACCTGGTCAGCCAATGGTTTCTGGTTCAATTCAGCAACCTGGTCAGCCAGCTATTCAAACTCCTGCACCTAGTTCAGTTCAGCAGGCTGGGCCTAGTACACCTCAGACTCCGCCCCAAACTGCTGCAACTGCTGCAACGTCTGTTCAACCTGTTACACCTATTTCTAGAGTGTCTGTAACCCCGAGTTCGGCTATCCCTGTATCCGGGCAAATCCCTCAAGTCTCTGTACCTCAGTCAGGGCCTATAGCTCAGACTACAGTTCAGATGCCTGCAGGACAATCCGGTACAAGTACAGTTGTTACGAGTCAACCTCAGTTTACTTATCAACCATACCAAGGACAGCCGCAATACGGTCCCTATGTTCAGAATCCGAGCTATCAGCCATACCCTGGTTATACTTATCAACAACCTCAGTATGGTCCGATTCATCCTGGTTATCTGGGAGGTTATACAATACCCAATGCTAATCCAATTCCTAGTTATCCTGGGTATCCACCTCCTGGATCTGCTTTGGCTTCTCAAGGTTTTCGTGACCCTAACCGTCAGTTACCGTTCATCGCAACTTTGGATTTACCAGATTTGACGCGCCTTACTAATGATCCTATTTTCTATTATCAGAACTGGCCGTCAATGCCTCATAAGTTGCCCGGTGACATACCAAAATTTGAAGGTAAGTCAGGAGAGGATCCATCAAATCATGTGATGACTTATCACCTTTGGTGTGCATCTAATTCTATTATTGATGATTCGATTCGCTTACGTCTTTTCCAAAGGACACTCATAGGTCTTGCAGCCAAATGGTACATTGAGTTGCCACGAGGCTCGTTTCATAATTTCAGTCAGTTAGCAACGTCTTTCTTAACTCATTTCCAGTTGCCTGTCAGATACGACAATGGCACAGAATTATTAACTTCACTAAAACAATCTACGTCCACGTATATTTCTGATCATATTCATGAATGGCGACGTAGACGACGATTGGTGAAGGTTTATATTCTGGATCAAATTTTGGCAGAGTGGTTTGTAAAATCATTACTGCCTAAGATCACTGAAGATGTAGCTAAGGCTGGTGTTGTTACTGAAGAGCAAGTAATTGCTCAGGCTCAGTACCTAGACCTCGTTTATACGCAGTCAGGTACTTTACATGAAAAAATTCCGGATTTACCCAAACAAGGTCAAATTGCTGCTCCTCCTTCAGGGTCTCATGCCGCTGACGGTATGATTGGTACGGTTAGTTCCAAAAGTAAGAAGAAATCTTCAAAGAATTCTTCTCCAATCATAACTTTACCTGATTCCCCGAAGGGAGAATCCTCTCAAGAAGTTTCTGCCGATATTCATGTCGTTGAAACATCTACGGCAAAATCAAAAGCCGGTGGTAAAAAGAAAGGGAGGAATAAAAACAAGAAAAATTCGAAAGAGAAAGCAGATAGAGAAGAATCCAATGATGAGAAACGTAAACCTCGTTATCCTTGCTTCATTTGTGAACAAGATCACTTCACAAAAGAATGCCCATATCGAGAAGAGGTTACGAAACTCATTAAAGGATCGCAACAACCTGCTGTCTTGAAGGATCCTTTTCCAGTTCAAGATAGTAAGATGATTGGTTCTTCCTCGACCACTTTAGAAGAGCCTATTATGATGATGTCTCATATAAGGGTTGCGACGCGATCACAAGATTACGGTTCTAAGAATCTGGTTGATGGCAAAGAAGGAGAGTCTTCCAATGCCAACGCATCAAATACAACTCCTCCTGTTTCCGGTCCGCTACAGATCGAGAAACAAAATCCAGACTTGATAATCAAGCCGCCTGCTAAAGGTGTTCTTCGTAAATCGGCTTTCAATCCACATGCGAGAGCTGCTCAGAATTACAACATTGTTGAAGATTTAGCTATTTCTCCTTCAGCAATGTCGGCTTTAGAAGTGCTGCAGTCGTGTCCAGCACAGCGTAAATTGTTATTGTCTGCCATAGGAGCTGTTGATGTTAATGATTCTAACCTTATAATCTTCGATTTAGAAACTAGTACACCACATCTTCCTCATCAAATGGCTTTCCAGATTCCAGTGTTAGTCAAAAACAGACCTATTTTTCGGACTGTGATTGATGAGGGAGCTTCAACGTGTATTATGTCGCTTCGGTGTTGGAAATCTCTTGGTTCTCCTACACTTAACCAATCTCCGACGATTCTAAAAGCTTTTGATGGTCGAGGTTTTCAACCTTATGGTATTTTGCAGGATTTACCCATAGGGGTTGAAGGGAAAATTGTTAATCTAGATGTGGAGGTGGTTGATGCCCCTCTAGATTACAACCTTCTACTGAGTCGTAGTTGGTCTTATGCTATGACTGCTGTTGTCTCTTCGGTCTTTCGACTTATAAAATTTCCATATCAAGGAAGGATCGTGACAATAGATCAGTTAACTTATTTTTCGTCAGACCCAGCCTCTACAGAAACAATCCAGCATGTTGGTAAAACGACTATCTCTTATAAGGATGTTGGAGTAGGTTTGATTAAAGATTCTGGTTTGCTAGGAACTTTTTCCTTTCCTCCTCCTAACGTATCGTCTTCTACAACAACTATTCATATGATTTCGTCAGACACAGTTTTGACTGATGATCCTTGGATACTACCTTCGGAATCCGAGATTGACTCATTTGATGGCGTGATGCCTTTGAGTCCATTTGAAATTGCGTACCAGACTGTACAATCTTTTTCCAACACCTTTTCAACCAAAATTGATCCAATGAATGGGATCCAAGAGGAATCACTTTCTATTTCTAGTTCAGACGCAACGACATTTCCTGAAATTGTTCATACAGATGAGCAAATTCGTGAGTTTTTATCTGTTGATGATTTACCATGGGAAGATCTCCATCATAGGTCTTCATTCTTACCTGAATTAGATCATTTTGAAAATGATTTCGCTTCAATCTTTACTGCTGAATATGCCAAGGAACCTCAGAATCCATTGAAAAATCCTGATTCTGAGTTAAATTTAGAAAATATATCTAGAACGGTTCCAATTGACATTTCAGTAAAACCAAGAATAATTGAAAACATTCATATAGGTGCTTGTTGTTCAGACGAAGAAATTCAGACTTATAAAGCCCTATTTCAAGAATTCCGTGACGTGTTTGCCTGGTCTTACGAAGAAATGCCAGGAATTGATCCATCGATCGTAGTACATGAAATTAAGACTTACCCGGACGCTAAACCTGTTCGTCAACGATTACGTCAAATACATCCTAGAAAAGCTGCTGCTATAAAATCTGAAGTTGAAAAATTACTTCGAGCAGGATTCATTTATCCAATTCCTTTAACGGATTGGGTATCGATTATTGTTCCTGTGACTAAAAAACAAGGAACAATAAGAGTATGTATCGATTATAGGGATATTAATCGAGCGTGTCCAAAGGACAATTATCCAACTCCCTATATCGATCAGATAATCGACGATTGTGCTGGAAGTGAACTATTCTCCTTTATGGATGGTTTTTCCGGCTACAATCAAATAAACATACTCCCTGCAGATCAACCTAAAACAGCTTTCATTTGTCCATGGAGAACATTTGCCTATTGTAAACTACCTTTTGGACTTAAGAACGCTGGAGCAACTTTTCAACGGGCCATGTCTTATGCGTTTCATGATATTAAGCACATTGTTCAACCATATCTTGATGATTTACCTGCTCATTCATCACGTAGGGCCGATCATCCCACTCATTTAAGAGCAATTTTTATGAGATGTCGGCATTATCGGATAAGGTTGAATCCACATAAATGTGTTTTCTGCGTAGAATCGGGTCGTTTACTGGGATTTGTTGTCTCAAAATCAGGCATTCGTGTTGATCCTTCGAAGGTCGAAGCTATTGTTAAATTGCCTCCTCCTTCGACATTGCGCCAACTCCAGAGTTTGCAGGGGAAAGCAAACTTTTTACGTAGATTTATTCAGAACTATGCCGAGCTTGCAAAAGGTTTTACCCGGTTGTTGAAACAAGACATTCTGTTCTTTTGGGACGAGGTCGCTGATCGATCTTTTGATGCACTTAAACACGCGTTGACCCATGCACCGTTATTGCATCCTCCCAACTACAACCAGGATTACATTCTATATCTCGCTGCTTCTCATTCCACTATTGGGATGGTACTAGTTCAGGAAGATGAATCTCACAACAAACATGTGATTTATTATCTTAGTCGAAATTTGAATCCGACTGAAATCAAATATACACATGTGGAGAAATTGGCCTTGGCAGCTGTTCAAGCTGTCCAACGTTTTCGACATTACATATTGTTACGTAAAACCACAGTAATTTCTGATTGCAACCCTATGATGTATTTTTTGACCAGACAATTACTAGGGGGCAAATATTCTAAATGGATAGTTATCCTACAAGAATTTGACTTGGAGTTTGAAAAATCCAAGGCGAAGAAATCTTTGGTTTTTGCGGAACTAATGTGTGATTTTCCCTCTACTGATATTGAAACAGTGGCAGAAGAGTCCATTGTGGACGAATCTTTGTTTCTTATCAGTACGCTTGATCCATGGTATGGGGATATTATTGTATATCTCCAAACCCAATCTTTTCGGCCTGACATTTCACGAACTCAACGACGGAAAATACGCTTCCAATCCCAACAATATAACATCATTGGTGATACTCTTTATCGACGAGGAGCGGATTCTGTTTTCCGACGTTGTTTAACTCATGAAGAAGCTGAAAAGGTACTCAATGACTGTCATTCTGGAGCATGTGGCGGTCATATGTCTGGGTATGCCACTGCCCAAAAGATATTGCATGCAGGTTATTTCTGGCCAACATTATTTAAAGATTGCATTTATGCGATTCGGAAATGCCACAACTGTCAAATTTTTGATAGGAAAATGCGTGCGCCACCCGCTCCTCTTCACCCTATAATTGCTGTTGGTCCATTTGCAAAATGGGGTATCGATTTTATCACATGTAACCCTCACTCGGCCGGGGGGCATGCCTATATTATTCTCGCTGTAGATTATTTTACGAAATGGGTCGAGGCGATGCCTACATATTCAGCTGACGGCAAGACTGCTGCAACATTCATGTTCAATCACATAATTGCTAGGTTTGGTGTTCCTCAAGCTATTATTACAGATCATGGAAGTCATTTTCGGAACATCATGATGACTGAATTAACAGAACAACTTGGCCTACGCCACAATAATTCCACTCCGTACTATCCACAAGCAAATGGTCTGGTTGAAGCTATTAATAAAGTTTTAGTCACCATGATTAAACGAATCATTGGTATTCACAAGACGAATTGGCATTCCATGTTATTTTCAGCGCTTTGGGCATATCGAACCTCAGTCAAAACATCAACGGGTTTCACTCCTTTTAAACTAGTTTACGGTTTAGAAGCTGTGCTACCAATTGAATGCGAAATACCGTCATTAAAATTAGCCATAGAATTACTTCCAGCTACGTCTGAAGAGGAAAAATGTTTCTTGTACTTGGCCCAATTAGATGAGAATCGACGAAGTGCTGCAATAGCAAACGAGGCTCATGTTAAAAGGATAAAAGCTCAGTATGATAGAAATGTGACCCCTCGAAATTTTTCGGAAGGAGACCTAGTTTTACTTTATGATCAAGCTAATGACAAGCTAGGAGCTGGAAAATTCGTGCCTATGTGGCATGGTCCTTACATTGTGAAACGAAAGTTAGCAAAAGGGGCCTATGAGTTAGTGGATTTTGATGGTGTTCCTTTAGATAAACCCAGAAATGGGCTTTATCTAAAGAGATATTACGCTTAAACAAGGTGTGGAGATTTTTTGTTAATTTTAGATTTCTTTACTGTTGGTGTGTTTTAGATTAAAAAGTGTGCCTAGTTTAGAAGTGTGTTTTTCACTATGACTGCTTATCTGAGTTTTACTCTTGATATTGCAGATGTCGACGTCTCTTCAAACCTACATTGGTTTTGCTGATGGTGCTTGTCGTAGTACACGGAACATTTCTTCCACAACTTGGGTTATCTATTCACCCTCTGACGAGTTAGTATCCATGCATGGGGTAAGCCTTGGTCAAACAACAAATAACATTGCCGAGTATAGTGCAGTGATTGAGTTATTATCTGAGTCCATATCATTTGGAATTCGGAGTTTGATTGTATGGTTGGATTCTGAACTTGTTGTATTACAGCTTAACAGGGTTTATACCATTAGAAATCCGGTGTTATTACGGTTATTTTTGAGAGTTCGTCTCTTGGAACGTGAGTTTGATTACATTGAATGTCAGCATATTCCAAGACGTTTAAATACATTAGCAGATTCAATTGCTTCTAGTATGATAAATAGACATTTGCAATAATTAAAAGCAGTAAAACAAAAAACATTCATTCATGTACGCAGATAGCCGTCAAAATAGTGATATATATCATAGGAGTGTGTTCAAAAAATATACATCGTCTTCGATCATAGGTTGGAAACACCTTATGATCGGCAAAAATGGTAACACAAAAGTAAAAAAATGAGTCTACATGATCATCTCATCACTGATGATGATCTCGATAGGAAACAACTGCTCGAGCCACCCTGCATAGGAACCTCCTGAAAGGTCCTGGGACTCCAATCACATATCTTTGAAGCCTGAGGGGAATATCATCTATACTCGTCTCTGGTATATCTAGAGTCAAGTGCTCTAGATGATGTTCCAAATCAGTCAAAATTTCTACTGATTGGCCTGCTGGGGCTGGTGCGGGTGCAACTGGTTGCCTCCTCTCGAAAGGTTGGAGATGAGCTGGACGTTGTGGACCCACATCTGTATTTGAAAAACTTTTGGTTATTAGTTTTCTAAGACGATAAAAAATTAAAAAATTTTAACTTAGCAAAACGTTGAAAAATGTTTTACCTGAATCGTCCCACTGTTCCCCTGCAGGGAGAGACATCTCTCTATCTCCGCGGAAATCTATCCCTGCATACGGAAAATCTTCTATCATGAAAACTTGGCGATCCAGCCAATGAAAATATGAAGCAGGGAATCGTACAATCTCAGTGCCCTCGATAGCATGACGAGCCATCAGCGCGGACCAGCGAACCATTCTTGGTTCTCGAAGTCGACCGGCGTCAACTGAAATACTCTGTGGAGCTAACTGAGGGACCCTCTCCAAAGCAAAAGAAATGACAATGGAACCATATCCAAAGTTTTTTAGTTTCCCGGTTTTTGCTCTGGTAAGTTGGCCTTTTATATTTGCCAGCACAGCTTCGCACCAGTTGAAGATGGTGCCACGAAAACAGTCCACAGCAATGCGCATTTGGGAACCAGTAGCTACATGAAGCGCGGCGCTCCCACATAGTTTGGTAACAGTGAATGCTATAACTTTCAGTTCAGGACGGATGATATGTTTTATGTCAATCCGTTTGTCCCGAGGATCTGCCTGATCATTGCAAAATTCGAGTTGAAGACTAGCGACAGTCTGGCCCCCTGGCCTAGTCCCAAACAAAGATACATGTTCGCCCCTCTTGGACAAACCAGTCAAAAAGTATATATCCTCCAGCTCAATTTCGAGCCGGTGGCCACCAATGAAGAAACACTGGTCCTCCACATGCCATCTGTCTACCAACCATGTTAAGAGTTCCACTTGTGCCCTCATGCCAGAGATAGCCCAGAATTTGTATAAGCAGCATGCTTTTAATGCCCTTTGTGTGGGAAAATGGAGTATTGCAGCTTCATCCACTTCCTCATGTTCCCTTTCTCGCCAAATAAGCATCTTGTTAATCCTGCAACACAAAATAAGGCATATTAGCATGATTTCATTTGAAAACTTTTGGCAGAAATTTGAGAAAACTGTGCTTGAATTTTAACCGCGTGGGTACCGCACCCGCTCTTTGTAAACAGAGCGTAGCTCCGCACGAAAGGTGTGTGCCGGGTGCGGCACCCCCGATTTTTTCCCATTCAGAAAAAATCGGGGTCCGCAGGCAACCTGTGTCCCGCCTGCGGACCCCGCGGGCGCATTTTTTGACCTATTTTTGCCCTAAAAAATCAAACTAAAGCCTAAAAACGAATTTTAAACGGATGAAAAGCAAGATAAGGAGGTTGTGGATTACCTGGGGCTGACGATTTTCAATTCCAACGGTTGAATTTTCCAGAATCTTCACGGGAACTTTTTATCCAAAAGCTTTTACTTTTCACTCTGCAACTGAACGGTAAAAATGAAATAGAAAAAGTCCTTTTTATAAGTTTTTTCGAATGAATGAATTGTAAATTTATTTATTTTTCACTTTAAAAGGGATATTTTTGAAAGCATTTTTATTTATCTTAAACAGGTATGTGTAATGTTTTGAGTTTTTGTGCAGAAACAAGATTTTTCAGGTGAAATAATTATTTTTCAACAAAGAGCATACTTTTATCACTTTTTCGGACTCTTTCAAAAATTTTACGAAAAAGCGAAACCTTGGAGTCCTCTTTAAGCCCTTTTTAGACTCTCTAAATATGAAAAGATTGCCGAGTACTTGACTATTCAAACTCGTTAAAGTAAATGAACAGTCGTCCCTTCAGTATAAGTTTACCCCTTTTACGGACTGAAATGGACTATTTACGAAAAAGGTATACGTTGACTAAATACGGTCAATAGAGTTCTCTCCCGCATTATTTTATCCTTTTTCGGGCTAGAGAGACTAAATTTACGAAAAAGAACACCCATGGAGTTTTCTTAAGTTTTTCTTCTGACTCCCTAAAACTGAAAAACACCGAGTTTCTCCTATACTGGACTCGTTAAAACTTAACAGTAAAGGACCTGTTTAATTTTCAACGGGAACGAACCACTCCTTCTTAGGGTTCGAATTTTAAACTAAGTTGGACTCATCCGAAGGATGATCTTATAACCAAGCAAATGTTATCCTCCTCAAGCTTGTCAAAAATAAAGAGGTACTTGCCAGAAATGGTGGGGGAAAAGAGAGAAAAATGAGCATGTTTGTTGTATTTTAAAATTGTCCGAAAACTCAGTCGACCACTCTTGGACACGACACTTATATTCACCTGGGTTGGGAAATCCTTTGCTTAACAGTTAATCAAACCACATTGAAAATTTTCAGTCGGTTTCTGGGTATTAGCTTTGAGTCAATTGTCACCAAGCCATCTGCAGTATCGTTATGTGTCCAAGAAAACAGTTCAAACAAAACCATTCATCTGCAAAATATCTGTCATCCATCATTGACCATCCCTGAGTCAGTCCTTGCCAACATATTTTCAAAACTTGATCTATGATTTCGTGTTGTGGGCTTGCCTACGACAGATCGCTTTCTATCGACATCGGCACATTATCTAGGAAGTTGATCCAGAAATCGTCAGTACCTTGAAATCTGCATGCCTCAATGGCAGGTTTCTCGCTTTCGACGACAGGTTACATCAATGACCTTCGATCGAATGACTCCGTGACATGTTCGACTTCAGCTCATTCATTCACATTTTATGGACTGTACTGAGTACTTTGAGAGCCATTGACATTACTGGTGGTTTCTCTCACACTTGTTAACAGTTCACATCATTGACTGGTAATCAAGTGGTTTCTACCATGTTCGACTTCAATACATTCATTCACATGGATAGAATCGTACTGGTTCGAGATACGGAAATCAAGACCCTGGATCTGGTTTCCACCATCCAGGCTGCGAGGAATTTTGTTGTCATCTATACAGTAGACTTTTGATAAACAGATGGCTGCGTCCATACTGTGTCTACATATATTTGTACTATGATGTATTCAAAATCATTCTTGTATCAGAACGATTTCAGTTAGTTTATAGTTAGTTTTTATCTGAGTATGGGAATGCCTACCTCAGTGATGACATATACATGTATATATTTTGCATTGAATGTTTTTTACAGGTACCGACTGGGGTGTCCACAGGATGATCTTTGAAATGATAAAGTACTGCACTCTTCATATATGACAGACTATAGCTTCATCTATTACAGACTTTGCACTTTAGGGGGCAATTTGTTACACTGAAAACTGTCACCTTAACATTCTGCTGACCGTATGAGCTCATTATTACTCATACTTCCTCCTTTTGCAAGTCTAATATACCAGCTCCTCATATCAAGCTTCAAAATCAGAAGAAAATCCCTAAAATCCCCTAAGAATTGGTATCGCACTTTCTCTATGCATTCCCTGCGGTCCCGCACCTAAATCTCGGCCTGCATGCGGAACCATACCGCACGTTCTTTGTGTAATGGGTGCGGACCTCTGTAAAACATAAAAAGGCGAGAAAATGAAGATTAAAAAGTGAATTCCAGGTGAATTCTAGAAGATTCTAGACGGGAATTTTCGGAATGGATACGCTTTGAAGCTAGTTCATGCATCCCTCTCTTAATGGAGCTAACCCCTTGATGTAAGGAGCTTATCCCTTTGAAGGAGGATTCTATCCCTTCATATTTGGAACTAGAAACCTCCTCTCTTTCACTATAAAAAGAGGCCTTGGGTAGCCTCAAGGGGAGTTCAAGCTTATGAGATTTGAAGTTAAATGTTGTTGAGATTTAGACTTGAGTAACTTAAGACTTTCTGTGAGGTTAAATCACTTATCCTCATTTGTCTTAGTTCAAAGAGTGCAATGCTTGTCAGAGTAAAGGAGTTTCCTGCTTCGGACCCCGGGAGGACCTGCACAACATCAAGGCACAGGTTGTAAAGGTTTTCTATCTTTAAAGTTAATACAAATATACTCATTTCTCTCACTAAACTGTCAATTTGTGTTTTATTTCATAAATTCCTTGATCATTATGATAAGTATGATTTATGATAATGTCTATACAGGTGCTGCTTAATCTTTTTCCTTGTTTGTGATTGCAGATATACGAAGGACGTTCTTTCGGTGCACGGGAAGGACTTCAACAAAATCAAGTAAGCAAGCAAAGCGTTGGATATAAGGTAGGCCTTGCACCCGTATAGTGTTTTTATAAATTGCATATGCTTAGAGAGAGATTAGTATAATTGGCTGTTTGTTGCTAGTTACCTTTTGTACTAGAGAGATCGGTCTTGTCCGCAAGACGGATTAATCTACACAACACCATCCTCTTCCTTTTATAAGTTAAGAGATTATAAACCCTAAACCACCTTCAATGAAATAACTTCTTTCACACAAGCCATCTCCATCTAAAATTGCATTGTGCCTTATTGATGGCCACTCCTCCAAGATAGCATTGTAGATTTGGTCATGGTTGACCCAGTCAAAATATCCAGCCCCTTTCACACCTAAGGGTGCTTATTTAACAACCAAGATTTAGCCTTTTTAAATTTGGCATTGATTTATTCACTGTTTAGGAGTATTATGGAGCTCCTTTACATTTTTATTCTTGAAACAGAAAAATAAAATAAAATTGAATATTCCCATTAGCTTAGGACTAATTGGGAATATTATAGTCCTCCCCTCCCAAATGTTGCTTGTCCTCAAGCAATTGATAAGGTGAGTGTTGCAACTCTTCTCCTCCTCCATTGGTGACACCATCATGTGATAAGATTCCTCCATAAGCTAAGTGTTCACCAATCCAGCCCTCTATGAATTGTTCCTCAAAAGTTCTCATGAGATGTAAATAGTCCATCCCACAAGGTGACAATAACTCAAATGAAACAAACATGGCTTGCCCAATGTCCTCCCTGAAACATGTAGCATAAGATACATAGAGAACCTCCATCCCATATGGTACATGCATGCCTCCCATCCTCCCTCCATACATTCCAATAAAAATTCCAAGTATATCATCAATGTATGGGAGCAAAATAATGTACAAACAAACAGAAATTTGTGCATATGGAGGTGGGTCATAGTCCCACATGTGGAACTATCGCAGTGCATTTCCTGCTTGCATCAGATCTAGATGTGGTAAGTGGTTTCTCCACCACTTACTTGATGTATATGTTATCTCACTATGGCTGAAGGTGTGAGATATATTTGGTGCCTTAGGAAAGCACCCATCATGATGAAAAATCTCCCTTTGTCCTCCAAGGGAGTGGCCAAGTTCAGAAATTTTTGTGGCCCCATGTTGGCCATGAAGTTTACAAGATATAATACTTCTCCTTGGAGTCATGTCTTGCACAAACATGGTGAAAGAATGCATACAATCAAAAAATAAAACATGTTTTACATGAGCATGTTCTTCACCAACAATCCTCCTCATACAAATGGAGTGGTGCATAGATCTATCTCCTCTCTCAAAAGAGGGAAGAGATGGCTAAAACAACTCTTTCATAGAGTCATATTTTTGTCCCAACTCCACATGGTTCATCCATTCTTGAAAATTTTGATGTAGTTCTCCTCCTAAGCCTTCCCAATCAAAGCTTCTCATGATGATGTTGTAGATCTTCATGGAACATATGTGGCTGAAACAAAACTCTTTGTAACAACTTCTCCTTGAGCTTGGAGGCTCTAGACAAGAAGATCCTACCTTGATGATAGATTACTCCTCCTTGAACTAAATAGCCCTCTTCATGCAGCTGGTCATCAAGTATCATACAAGTGTGAATATCCTTGGAATAATCCACCAACAGTTGGGATTTCCAATATAGATCTACACTCCCCAACAATGACAACGTTGATAATCTATCAACTGAAATATTTTTCATGTGGATGAAATCCTCCTTGATATCTCCCATGCTAAAGGTATAATTTGGAAGGCCATTCCTTCCATTCTTCTCCTCCCACAACACAGAATCAGAAATGAGAGTGGGTGATGATGATAAGGAAAGAATATCTCCCTCCTCCTTGAGCCTACCCAAGACTCCCAACACTGTATCATTGTCTTCTAATGCTCCCATCCCTCCTAGATCTGAACTTGAAGCATCATTTTGTGAGAGATATCCCACAAAATCAGAATCAGGTGGCCTCCTAAGTGGTTTTCCACTAGATAATAGTGTCCCATGCAGAAACCTCATAAGCATGATAGATGGGACTGTAAGGTCCATGCTTCCACTACACAAATCCATCTATGTTCTTTGTGTGGAAGTGGTATGTGAGGGATATGTATGCATGCCTTTGATCATTTTTGTTTCACCACTCTTCTTGTCCACCCATTCCATTTGCAAAGCCTCCCAATCAGTGGTGACTTTCCCCTATGTAATCAACCACTGAACACCCAAAATCACATTTGTGTCAGGTATGTCAACCACAAAGAAGTGATCAACCAAAGTATAAGTTCCCATAGTCACTGAAAGAGATGGAAAATAATGCATGCATTGCATTGTTCTATCTCCTGGGACCAAAATAGAGAATCCCTCAAAATTATCAGTGGGTATTTCCCTGCTTTGCACTAGATGGGCATTAATGAAATTGTGGGTAGCCCCACTATCAATCAATACAGAAACCCTCTGATTCAAGATGGAACCTTGAACTCTTAAGGTCAAGTACTTAGGTACTCCTCTCAAAGATGCAAGAGCCCCTCCAATAGGAGAAAATGCTTCAGCCCCATCTCGTGATGGTGTTGTCTCTCCTCCTGTAGTGTCAGCATTGTGACCTCTTCTTGGTTCATCTTCTTCTTCCTCGTCAACATCTAAGAAGACCTCTATGTAATGTGCTTTTCCAGCAGCACATCTATGTCCAGGTGCCCATGATTCTTGGCAAGTGAAGCATAGCTTCTTATTTCTTAGATCTCTCTAGACTTCATCATCAAGAGGCTTCTTGTATGAGATCTCCTTTGAAGGAGAAACTTTTTCTTCCTTTCCCTTTGAAGGAAAAGAGGGATTATGCTGAAAGCTTGCCTTTGCTTTTGGCAAGGCATCTTGAAGGTCTCTAGCCCCTTCAATAGCACCATGCAGGGTATTGGGCTTGGTAGATTTAACCAACCCATGAAGAGGTTCATCTAAACCATCAATGAACATGTACACCCTTATTGCTGTAGAAAAATCAAGAACCATAACAGATAATCTTAAAAATTAAGAAATGTAAGACTCTATATTACTTGATTGTTTCAACTTTGCAAGGCTCATGAATGGTGCCTCTGGATCTCTTCTATCAAATCTTTCCACCAGCCTTCTAGTGAACTCTGAATAGGTAGTCACATTGGAATGACCCAATGTAGACAAGCCGTGGAACCACCAATCATGTGCTTCATCTTCAAAGTTCAAGACCGCAACTGATAGCCTCCATCTCTAGAACCTTGTTCAACTGAAAGTAGATGTCAAGTTTTTCTACCCATGCTTTGGCAAAACATTTGGATGACCCATCAAAGTTGGGTAAAAATAATCTACCCATAGAGTGATGTCGATCATGATTCTGAATGAATCCACCACCTCTATGATGATGCCTTGGTCTTCTTTTGTCCTTGAGGTGACAAAACTCCTGAAAAATCAAGTGATCTTTGAATCTCTGATTTTGAGACTCATATTCTTCAAAATAGTCTTCGAGGGATTCTTTCTCTTGAAATCCTTCATTTCCCACAGCCAAAAAGGTAGTCATGGTAAAGCATTGGGAAAGATGTGGTTGATGCACTGGTTGATCATTCTAGTGATGAGACATGCCAAAGCTTTCTCCGAGATGGAATCCTTTAGGGGATTCTTTGATTCTATCCAATATCATCTCGTTGATCTCTCTAGCAAGATCTTGCATGGCTCTCAAAAGGACCTTAGGAAAATCATTTTCTTCTTCTTCACTTCCAGATACAGGGGCTTTACCCTTGTGTTCATTGTCATCAGTGTAATAAAAAATTTTCTTCTGTCTTCTCTTTAGATACCTCTTTTCTCTGTCAGTAAGAGGTTCTTCTTCTTCAGAAGACATTTTGGCTTCTTAGGCTACACAAGTTGTGCCAAGATGATGCTCTGATACCAGTGTAATATTCCCAAATGGGGAATGCAACAATGTATGAAAGATATGCAGGAAAAATAGCACAGGTCATCAAGGTAAGAGCAGGAGGCCAATATGGAGACATTTCAATAGCATTTATAGCAGCAAAATAGATGTACAATATGGCCCATTAGATGCATAACAGGAAATACAAGTCTCCAATGGAATAAAATCCTCAAAAAGAGGTGTTGCAATCACATATATAGATTGAAAAAGGCTTGACAGCATTTCTTTATTGGTTACAACATCTATTGATTACATTTCAGATCTAGAGTAGATATGTGCATGAAAAGTCAGATTTGTAACAGATCCATACACTAGATAGGCTCCTCTTCAAAATCCCCTTGGGGTTTTCAACAAAAAACCATGTACAAGGGGTAGATCTGCAGAAATATTCAAATATTCAGGAATATTCAGATTTGATCTGATATGTACAATAAAATGATCCTCTTCAATGGATCTCAAAGGTGAAGGGAAGATCCCCAATACTTAAAAACCACTCCTCCAAAATATGTGCCAAAAGACCCTGCAACAACACCTACATTAAAAACGTAGATCTGGAAGTGAAACCGCGTTGTAGGGTTTATAACATGATTGGCCACATGCCAAGATCTGAAAATAGTGCTCCAATGATCCAATACTCTCTTGCTAATGGGATAGAAGCCTTCCCCACTAAAAAGGATCACTAGAATGGTCTAGATATGAGTAGATCTAGCCTCCACTTATTGTAGCTTTCAAAGACAACCAAACCATCATCAAGATCTACGTTGTAGTTGGAAGAAGAAGCTTGGCCTCAAGCCAGATAGTGGACTATGCAATACAAGACTCTCCCAAGAGCTACTCAATGGGAAGAGGTGGGATTCCTGATCAGGAACACCCAATGCTAAACATCATTCATAATCTAGGCTAAATAGCCAAATAAAGTTGTATGTATAAGCAGAAAATACTTCAGAAATTCAATATCATTCAAAAACCTTTTCATGCTACCCTCCTCTTCCTTTTATAAGTTAATAGCTTGTAAACCTAAACCACCTTCAATGAAATAGATTCTTTCACACAAGCCATCTCCATCTAAAACTGTGTTGTGCCTCATTGATGGCCACTCCTCCACGACAACACTATAGATTTGGTCATGGTTGACCCAGTCAAAATATCTAGCCCCTTTCACACCTAAGGGTGCTTATTTAACAACCAAGATTTAGCGTTTTTACATTTGGCATTAATTTATTCACTGTTTAGGAGTATTATGGACCTCCTTTACATTTTTATTCTTGAAACATAAAAATAAAACAAAATTGAATATTCCCATTAGCTTAGGACTAATTGGGAATATTACAATAAGTGTCATTGTTGGATAATGGTTGCAGGTCATAGTTTGATTGGGTGATTGGTCTAGTTCAAGAACATCATTGTGAATCATAATTGTATCATGGATCATTATGCCTGGTATGGGATTCCACACTCTTGTCTTATTTATAATCATTATAGGGTGGCAGGGAGGTCCTAGGTTGGTGCATGAAGTCACCTACAGGTTGGAGCTTGTAAACACTTCAGGGTGGTAGGTTGGTCTAGGATGTCAGGGCATCCATTCAGTTGACTACTGAATAAACCAAGGCGTTGGGGCATCCTTCCAGTGGGATTTGGAGAAGAATTCATTTCTATAATTCTAGGAATTTGTACCTTTCATTTTAGTAGGGGTTGAAGATTAAAGAATTTACTAGAAAAGCGTTCGGGGTTTTTTGACCCTAAGAGGGTTTTCCACCTAAAATATGTGTGCCTATTGTGTTATATTTCTTACTGTTGTTATTGGATAAACATCAAGAATAATTGAACATTCACTAATGCTCTGAAAAGATTTAAAAACTATCAATTGATAAGAAATATTAATTCACCACCCCTCTCAGTATTTCCAACAGTAATTCAGCTGCAAAAGAAGGTTTGGCGTGAAAAACACATTAAGGAAAATATGTTTCAAGAAGGAGATTGGGTGTTGCTTTATGACTCAAGGTTCAAGGACTTCAAAGGAAAATTAATGACAAGATGGTTGGGACCTTACTAAGTGGAAAAATTATATGAGAATGACATTGTTCATATCAGAACCATAGATGAGGAGGGGATCCCCCTACTTCTCAATGGTTAAAGGCTCAAAGTGTACAAGAAGCCCCTGTCTAGGGCTGAGTTTATCAATTCCATAAAAAGGGAAGTCTATGTCATTGGAAGCTCCATAGTTTATGTTATAACATTTTTGTTTTTGATAAGTTAGAAATAGTAGAAGAAAATTAAAAAGTTAAAAAATGTTGAGTTTGGACATGAATAGATAAAAAATAAAAAATGTTAGGACACATGACAAAATAAATTATTCATATTAGAAAATGATAGGATTAGATGCTCTAAAAAATGAAGGAAAAAAAATTTAAAATTCTAGGCATAGTTTCAAAGCAGTAAAAGAAATAAATTGCATAGTTTCAAATAAAAAGAAAAATAAATTTGTGTGTAGTTTGATACTATGCCACAGCCAAAATATTTTATTTTTGGTCATATATATAAATTAAATATGATCAAGAAAATTTTGAATTTATGCATTTAGACTTAGAAGAATAATGGTCGCTTGCTTAAATCTACCAAAATTAGATTAAAGGTTAAAATAAGTTTGTTAATGTTATTCGTTTTTATTAAGCAGTTAAACTTTATTTGTAATAAGTGCATAAATGATTTTATTATAAAGTCCGCAAGCGACAAAAGTATTTTTCATTTTTGTGTTAAATTTTGATCAAATCTGAATGGTCAATATTTTCCTTGCCCAAATGGGGAAGGCTCTTCGCACCCCACCCCCCTCTCAATACCATTTAATTCCACCTACCCCCTCTGAAATCTGCCTTCACATGCACGATGGATTTGACTCCTGGTCATTTTATTTTTCTTCCATGACTGTTTCCTGACACCAAATTAAATCTCACCACCTGTACAATATTGTTACACTCCGCTCCCCTACCGTTTCAATTTTTTCGTCTCGTTACACCCCCTCTTGTACCGTTATCTAGTCGTTTTCACCACCAACAACTCTTGTACTATTATCCATTAAAACTCCACGGTCATGTTTCTCTGATAGTCACCCCATAATGGTAAATTCACTAATTCTATAAATAAAACATTTCTATTCCCCTCACCACCCTTGATTCATTTGTAAATTTTGTTGAATTACAGGTTTACAGAGAACATAAATTCAGTTATAGTGGTCACGATTCTATCACCCTGTCAACTGAATTGTTGCTTCCAAAGACCACCCTTCATATATTATCAGCATAACATACATTTCCTTCTTCTTTTTCCTCTACAAGTAAAATGACTCCCAAGGGAAAAATCCGAAAACCAGTCTCTGAGGAAACCCCAAGTGTGTATACCCTGTTCGATCTTGACCATGTCCTTTTGGCTGATTCATTATTCAAAATCATAGAGAAAAAGTGCGAATTCGAGATCTATTAATTGTACCTGTGGCTAAAACAAAATTATTTGGACAAGCATTATGATGTCAAACTCTGGGAATCCCTATTACCTCTATATTCATTCCCCCAAACCCATGAATTCCCTGACCTAGTCACCTAGTGTCAAGCCAGGTATGATCCCATTAAAAGAACAATGATAGCTTAGAATGGAAACATTTTGATTTCCATCACTCCAGACACAATTAACTAGATGCTACTGATCCCATAGAGTGATTCTCTCAACCTTTTCTCCCAGACCGCTCTCATTGATTTATACCACAAGCTAACCTTTCCCCAGAAAGAACAAATATTTGAAACCTTCCTTCCAAATGATGCTGAGCTTACAAAGAATAACACACCTTACCCATCCTCCATGTTCCCTAAAGCCGCCAAACATATCATTTCCTTAATTTCTTGTTTGTTAGTTTATCTAAACCACAAGACAATGGATGAGTCCATTCTTGGCTACTTCTCCATTTTCTCTAAAGACGACCCACCAACATTCATGTACAATTACGACCAATTTTTTACTGATAATATATATGAAAAAATTATGAATTTAACAACTCAAGGGATGTTCAAGTACACTTTTTTACTTTTTCACATGTTTCTTTTTCATTAGGGAGATTCTTTTCCAATTACATTGCATAAGAAGGATGATCAGGGTGTTAGTCAATCATTATTTCATTGGAATTCATTGGTTAGATCCTGTAGGAATTTACAAGGTAAGTTCCTTAGATCAAAAACCAAAGTTCATTGTACACAAATAGATCACAAATCAATACACCAGTATTTGACATGGTTAAAACCCTCAAGAGGGAAACAATCCAAGGCCTGAGCCAACGTGGCCACTTTAGGAAATTTATTAATATAAAAAGATAAAATTTACATAATCTTCTCTCATAAAAGGTTACCAAAAAAATGACCCTCCATGCTCTTTAAATAGATATCATGGACGAATCGGGTGTTAAGCCACGGATCAAGTGTCGGTAATACCAAGGAGCGACTGAATTGTCGGATTATAAGTTACAAATGTACATAGTTAAGAAACACACTTTACCTAACTCTACGCTAGACTAAGTTATAATTAATTATTTCCTGTGTCGGAATATCCTAACATCCCCCCTTAAGAACAACTTGGGATAGGATTGAAGGATTTACAAAGGTGATACAAAAGGATACTATTTCGTATGTGTCGAAATATCCTAACACCCCCCCTTACAAACAACTTGGGATAGGATTAAAGGATTTACAAAGGTGACATAATAGGAGAAGGAAGGAGGCATTAGAGCCTATCCCCCATTAATGATAACTTTCCTAAACTCCAATCATAGATCGAAGTTTGGTAAACTTCGCTTCTATGAGAGCCTTTGTAAATATATCGACAACGTGATCATTGGTTGAGAAATACTGCACTTCAATAACACGATCATGAATGGGATTTCTGATGAAGTGTATGTGGAGCTCAATTTGTTTCATACGCTAATGTTGAACTAGATCTTTGCATGAATGGAACTCTGATTATCACACCAAAGTGTAGTTGGATGTTGTTGATGAAGACCAAATTCAGACAAGATCTGATGAAGCCACATGGCTTCCTTGCTAGCTTCAACTACACCATGATAATCTGCTTCTTCTGAAGAAAGAGAGATGGCACTTTGTTTCTTACAAGACCATGTAATAGGTCCTTAACCAAGAGTGAATACATATCCTGCAGTAGAATTTCGATCATCAGGGTCACCAGCCCAATCAAAATCACTGAAACCAATCAACAATGGAGATGTGTTTGCACTGTAATGAATCTCGAACTGAACTGTACCTCAAATATATCGAAGGATTCTCTTAGCTACTTTCTAGTGACTTTCATGAGGTTGGTGCATACACCGAGCAACAAGACCAACAGCAAAGGAAATGTCAGGACGGGTATGGGTTAGATACAGAAGTTTACTAACAAGTTGACGGTATAAGGTAGCATCAAATTCAGGGGAAGTACAAGTGACTGAAAGATTGACTGTAGACTAAAAGGGAGAAGGAGATGGCTTACAGTCTTCCATGTCAAAGTACCGTACAATATAATAGGCATACTTGGACTGAGAAAGGGTAATAGCTTATTTGGATTGCAAGACTTGAAGACTAAGGAAATAATGCAAGTGTCCTAAGTCTATCATTTCAAACTTATTTTTCAGGTTAGACTTCACATGGTTTATATGGTTGAGATCACTACCAGTAAGGATAAGATCATCAACATAAAGAACAAGGATAATGAAGGATTTACCCACTTTCTTGGTGTAGATAGTTTTGTCAGAATGACACCTAGAAAAGCCATTATCTAAGAGAGAGCTATCCATTTTGGCATACCAAGCTCGAGGAGCTTATTTGTGTAGAAATTTCAATACAATTATGTATTTCCTGCATTCTCCTCATATAACAATTATATTCCACTGTTAAATACATAATCCTTCTACTTAAATCTTTGTGGAAATTTAATCGCCAATTGCAAACACATGAAGAAATATGAATCACACATAACACAGATGTTTTTACCAGGAAAGAATAAAGCTAAAAACCCCACAATCATATATTATGTATATATCATGGATCATGAAACAATCTCGTAAAAAACTCTAATGCAAGAGCTCTCAATACAATATACAATCGCCTCACACTGTCAAACAAAAATTGGCAAATACATGCACCAATTTACTGCCTCCTGACAACCTGCCTCCACTGCGTAATACCCGCTGATCACAGTCCCTGAATGAATTCGATCTTGCCTTTCCTTGATTGAGAAATCCTCATTTCCATCTCCAATGTGTGTTTGGTTGCAATTGTGCACCCACTATAGTCACAACTGATAGTCGAACTGACCCTTTCACCTATCTCTCAATTGGGTCTCCATTGGATGTGACATGCATGTAGTTAACAGTAGTAAATCTTCAGTTGCATGTGAGATCACTCCATGTGAATTAATTTAATATTTAATTCACTGATATCTCACTAGTGTAACTTTAGTTACAACTAGTTACAACTAGCACAACTGAGTTTAACTCACTTAACTGAGTTAAACTACTTTGCAACTCACATAACTACACATCCAACTCTATTACAACTAGAATCACTCTGTTACAACTCAAGTCCACCTGCATGTCCCACCAACCAACCTTAGAACTCGAAATTCCTTTAGCTAACTGGTTTTCCACTTCAGTTAACTGAAATCAAGTGCTTTAAGAAAATAGATTATTATTTATTATCAAATTACTATTAAGAGATAATAATAATCGACATGCATTCTACTTTTAGACATGCGATCTACGAATAGACTTCGAACATGCATTCCTAAAATAGAACTCCATCCATAAATATAATTTTCTCAACCATCAAGAAATAGACTCCCACTATAAATATAATTTTCTCACCATTCTAAAAATAGACATACACCTAAAAATATCCTGTGTGGGCCCCACCTAGTGTAGGTGCTTAATTTTCACTAGGATCACCATCTTGTTGAATCTCAACACTCCCTCTCAACAAGAAAGGGATTATCCTTCACCACGATCATGCCTCTATGGTATTCAAATTTTCTCCTGGTGAGTGCCTTCGTTAGAATATCTGCATCCTGATCTCCTGTAGGAATGTATTGAAGCAACATGATCTTCCGCTGCACACAATATCTGATATGATGATACCAAATATCTATATGCTTAGATATATCATGAAACACAGGATTAACCGAGAGTTTAATGCAACTCTGATTATCACAATGAATCACTGTAGGATCTAAATGAGAACCAAACAAACTGAACAGGATCTTCCTCATCTAGATAGCCTCACATACAGCTTGACTTGCTGCCATGTATTCTGCTTCCACTGAACTGAGTGCCATGGATATTTGTTTCTTGATGTACCAAGAAATTATTGTAGATCTGATACTGAAGACCCTTCCTAATGTGCTCTTTCTGTTTGTTGGGCTACCCGCCCAATCTGCATCCGTGAAGCCATGCAAATTCACCTCATACGTCTGTCTGTACCATAAGCCATACTCAGATGTGCCCCTGAGATATCTCAAGACATGCTTGCCCACCTTCCAAAAGAGCTTGGTAGGCTTAACCATCACTTGACTAAGATGGTTCACCACATAGCATATGTCCAATCTTGTATTAACTAAATACATGAGTGAACCCACCAACTGTCGATAGACAGTAGCATCCACTACCTCTCCAGATGTAGCATCCTCTTTCCTCCAGTTTCCTGGAAGAGGAGTATACATGATTTTGCAACCCTCCATGTGAAACTTACCGAGTATCTCCCTTGCATACTTGCCTTAAGACAAAAAAAATTCACCTTCTCACTACCATATTTCCAATCCAAGGAAATAGTGAAGGATGTCCATATCCTTCATCTCAAACTCCTTTGCAAGGTCTTCCTTGCATGAGTGTATCAACTGCTCATCACCAGTCAGTATTAAATCATCAACATAAAGAACAATTATTAAAATCTTACCCTCCACCACAATCTGGTATAGGTTTGCATCTGCCTCACTCTTGGTGAAGCCAAGTCCAGTGAAATAGCTGTCGATCCGAGTGTACCAAGCACGAGGTGCTTGCTTCAGCCCATACAACGCTCTTTTGAGTCTGCACACATGCGACTCGCTGCTGAAGATCTCAAATCCTTAAGGCTGGTTAATGTAAAATTCTTCCTCAATGATCCCCTTAAGGAACACAATATTCACATTCATCTGATGAATGTGCCAAACCATCTGCGCTGAGAGAGAAAGGATGGTCCTTATGGAAGAATACCGTGCGACAGGTGCAAAGGTTTCTTCATAATCAATCCCCTCAATCTATGAGAAGCCCTGGGCCAAAAATATGGCCTTGTATTTCTCAACACTCCCATCAGCAACTTGCTTTACCTTGTAGATCCATCTTGAACCTACCACTGATTTATCAACTAGCCTTGGAACAATTTCCCAAGCACTGCTTCTGATAATGGAATCATACTCCTCCACCATTGCATCTACCCATGTGAGCTCTTGCACTGCTTCCTGAAAGGAAGCTGTCTCAGTCACAATACATTTGCTCATGAGAGCCATTTATCTAGTGAATTGTTCAGGAGACTATCTCTATCTGCGTTGTGAAATAGGGACTCCTACATTCCATGCCACATCAAGCTTAATCCTCTTAGATTCTGTGGTACGCCTTCTACCAGTTCTGATGTTTGGATCTGTGTGAGTGGACTCCTCCACCATATGAATCTCCTCCTGTGGCTGATCCACATCTAGAGACTCATATTTGGGAACAAGCAGTTCCTCCTCTACATGCAAGTCTAGCTCCCTCTCAAGCGACAACTTCATGGATTTCTCCTCATTGAATTTTATATCTCGTCACACCACAATCATTCTCCTACTTGGAAAATACACACGATAATTATGGGGTGTTTTTGTGTACCCCACAAATATCCCAACTTCAACAGTCGGCTCCAGCTTCTTCCTGGCGTTCTTGGTCACATGCACATAAACAGATGAGCCAAAAATCTTAAAGTGAGAAACATTTGGTTTCTTACGAGTAAAAGCTTCTTCAAGTGTACTCATGCCAAGTACTCTATGAGGACAATGGTTTGCACATAAACCGTAGTGTTGCATGCTTCCGCCCACAAGTGCATTGGTAGGCCCTGATCATGCAACATAGCTCGTGCAGCACCCACGATCGTTCTGTTCTTCCTCTCCGCGACCCCATTTTTCTATGGGTTATGAGGCGCTATACATTCTCTTCGAATTCCTTCTTTGCTACAGAAGTCTTTGAATTCGTTCGAGATATATTCACCACCATTATCGCTCTGAAGAGCCTTCACTTGCTTCCCCGACTATTTCTCCACCAATGCTTTAAACTCACAGAACTTTGAGAATGTTTGATCCTTCTTCTGCATGAAGAAGATCCAACATCTACAAGAATAGTCATCAAAAAAAATAACATAATACCTGTGTTTTGATGTTGAAGCAACTGAGAATGGTCCACACACGTCTATGTGAACTCTCTCCAAGATCATCGAAGCACAGCTTTCATTTTTATGAAAGGTGGTCTTCACAAACTTACCCATAGTAAATCCCTTGCACTGATCTAACTGCGCAAGTGTACCCTTGGGAAGTCCAATAGAAATCTGCTGCAAAATTTTCAGGGCACCATGTTGAAGATGACCCAATCGCCTGTGCCATAATTTTCCCTCATCTTGGCTCACCACTTCTTCTGCTTTGCCCACCATTGCAACGCAACCATCTACCTCCAACTTGTAGAGATTCTTAACTCGAATCGCTATATTCTTGGCTTGACCCATAGTTTTATGTCACAGGAAAGCTTTTCCATCGCTGAAAATAACGTCATAGCCTTTGTCCCCCAACATCACGACTAAGACCAAGTTTTTCTTCAGACCTGGAACATGCATAACATCTTTCAACAAAAATGGTTTACATGACTTCCTCTCAAAGGTAATGGTACAAATTTCTGTCACACTATATCGTCCATCATCACCCATCTCTATATGCATTTGGAGATCTTTGTCCTCCAAGTCACTGAAAAGCTCCTTATCTCCCGTCATGTGGAAGGAAGCGCCACTATCAAGATACTACACTAATCACATTACGCTTGAAACCAAACATGTGATAAAAGAGAAATTAAGTTCAAATTGTGAGGCAAGGGCCTCACCAGCTGCAACTCCAATAACCTTCTTATTCTTCTTTTTCTGTGGGCAGTTAGTGGCGATATGCTCTTGTTCGTGATAGTGAAAACAATTCACCTTGGAAAAATCCAGCTTCTTGCCTTTAGACTCGGATTTTGAATGGAATTCCTTCCCCTTCCCTTTCCTTACCTTGGAAGCCAAAGCACAATCCTCTTCATCATCATGCTTTGATGAAGATCCATCTCTGGTGTTCCACCTGAACTCCTCCTGCACTAGATCCAACCACAGTTGTTCCCAATCCAGCAGTTTTTCTCGTCTGTTGATAGAGTCTTGATAACTATTCCAACTCTTAGGAAGTCCCAAAAGAGACAAACTAACCAAATCATCATCAACAACCATGATTCCCACACTCGCCATTTCATCCCGACATTGGACGAACTTTGTGAGATACTTAGGAATATTTTCGCCCTTCTCCATCTTGATCTTTCTGAGTTTATCCTTCAGTGCCAATTTCCTATGGTCGTTGCTATTTTGGAAAAGATCCGTCAAAGCCTTCCACATTGCAAATGGAGTTTCTTTCCCATGAAGGCTTGAGGAAATATGGTCTCTCACAGCTTCCAACATAATCCTTCTCTTCTTCGCTACTTTATTTTTCCAGGCGTCAAGTAATGCAACATCCGTTGCAGTGGGCTTAGTAACATCACTATCGATGAATTCCTTCAAGCCATTATCTTCAAGCACCACCTCCATCCTATCCTTCCATGCAATGTAGTTCGAGCTGCCCTCGATGGCATACTCTAACCGCAAACCATTGAAATCCATTTTGATGTTTACTAAATTGTCGCACCAAGAAATTATTGTAGCAAATTCGAATTGTTTCCACCAACAAAGTTAGCTACTGATTCAAAATTGCAATCTTCTTTGCTCCAATACCATGTAGAGATTTCAATACAATTATGTATTTCTCGGATTCTCCTGATCTAAAAATTATATGCCACCGTTAAATACAGAATCCTTCTACTTAAATCCTTGCGTGAATTTAATTGCCAATTGCAAACACATGAAGAAAGATCAATCACACATAACACAGATGTTTTTACCTGGAAAACATAAAGCTAAAAACCCCACTATCATATATTATGTATATATAATGGATAATGAAAAAATATCATACAAAAATCTAATCCAAGAGCTCTTAATACAATATACAATCGTCTCACACTGTCATACAAAAATTGGCAAATACATGCACCAATTTACTACCTCCTGACAACCTGCCTCCACTGCGTAATCCCCGCTGATCACAATCCTTGAATGAATTCGATCTTTCCTTTCCTTGATTGAGAAATCCTCATTTCCATCTCCAATGTGTGTTTGGTTGCAAGTGTGCACCCACCATAGTCACAACTGATAGTCGAACTAACCCTTTCACCTATCTTTCAATTGGGTCTCCATTGGATATGACATGCATGTAGTTAACAGTAGAAAATATTCAGTTGTAGGTGAGATCACTCCATGTGAATTAATTTAATATTTAATTCACTGATCTCTCACTAGTGTATCTTTAGTTACAACTAGCACAACTGAGTTTAACTCACTTTACTGAGTTAAACTACTTTACAACTCACATAACTACACATCCAAATCTGTTACAACTTTGTATCACAAAGTTACAACGAAGTCCACTTGCATGTCCCACCAAGCAACCTTAGAACTCAAAATTCCTTCAGTCAACTGGTTTTACACATAATTTAACTAAAATCAAATGCTTCAAGAGAATAGATTATTATTTATTATTTAATTATTATTAAGAGATAATAATACTCGACATGCATTCTATTTTTAGACATGCGATCCACGAATAGAATTCGCACATGCATTCCAAAAATAGACTCCCATCCATAAATATAATCTTCTCAACCATCTATATATAGACTCCCACTATAAATAGAATTTTCCCACCATTCTAAAAATAGACATACACCCAAAAATATCCTGTGGGCCCCACCTAGTGTAGGTGCTTAATTTTCACAGGATCACCATCTTGTTGAATCTCAACAATTTGAGACCATAGAGAGACTTCCTAAGGAGAAAAACAAGGCTAGAGTCATTTGTGTAAATACCCATGTAAGAAGGCAGGTTTAACATCCATCTGATGGACTTCCCATTTAAAGGAGGCAGTAAGGGAAAGAACAAGGCAGATAGAATTCATTTTGGAAACATGGGAGAAGGTTTCAGTATAGTCAATGCCTTCAACTTGTGAAAATCCTTTAGCAACAATACAAGCTTTATGCTTATCCACTTTTCCATCTAGTCCAAAATTTTTTCTGTAAACCCATTTGCATTTGACAAGTTTTCTTCCCTTTGGAAGAGGTACAAGATCCCAAGTATCGTTTGCCAATAAGGAATGATATTCCTCATTAATAGCTTCATCCCAATCTGGATGACCTGAAGCTTATTCAAAGGTGTCTGGATCAAGATTTTTCAGAACTTGAGCCGATAAGGAAGAGGCTCTTTCGAACTGAGAATGTGTACGACGTCGATCTACAGGGTCACCTGCAAGAAAACATGTTGCATCAAAGTAGAGAGAACCCATCTTGGAAGTTGTGGAGCTGAAGGAATATCTTCAAGAGGCCTGCCAAACTAGGCTCACAAGCTGATATATTTTCATCAAATTTTACATATCTTCTAATGATTATATTTTTGGATTTTGGTTGAAGAAGTCTATATCCTTTGACATCTTCATAATATCCAACAAAAACGCATTTTTCACTCTTAGGTTCTAGGGCTTTATGTTTCGCATCTGGAATATGTGCCCAAGCATCACTTCCAAAAACACGAAAATGACTTACATCTGATTTGATTGAGCTTCAAGCTTCTTCTGGAGTTATATTCCTTAAAACCTTATTAGGAGTGCGATTTACTAAGTAATTTGCACAGTTAATTGCTTCTACCCAAAAATTGAGACTAAGTCCTTTAGATTGAAGCATACAATTAGCCATTTATTTTAAGGTGTGATTATTCCTTTCAGCTACACCATTTTTTTTGGAGTATATGGAACAATATTTTGCAATTGAATTCCATGCTCAGTGAAAAATTTGATAGATTTGTTGTTAACATATTCTCCTCCATTGTTTGATCTTAACTTAAGAATTGGATGTCTAGATTGTTTCTCAACAAAGGCCTTAAAGGCCAATAACATGTTAAAAAATTCACTCTTGAGTTTTAAGAATTATACCCAAGTGTGTCTGGAAAAATAATCAATGAAAGTTAAGAAGTACTTGCAACCAGAGAAAGAAACAACATGAAGTGGACCACATAAATCACTGTGAACACGCTGAAAAGGGGCTGAAGTGTGCTAAGAGGCACGTTTTTCAAAACTATCCCGATGATGTTTTCTGAGTACACATCCAGAACAAACACCATTTCAGCAAGATACCATAGGAAGACCTGTCACCATATTTTCTTTACATAAAGTTTGAAGAGAGCGATAGTTTAAGTGAAAAAATCGCTCATGCCAAAGTTTTCTCACTTCATCATTATGAGCAACAAAAATGGAGGGAAGACATGATGACGCAAAGTTGTCAAACTTATACAACCTTGTGGAATCATCAGCAATGTAAGTAGCTAAAATATGTCTAGGATCTTTGAGGTCTTTAATTACAACATCATGAGGTGAGAATTCTATTATTTTACCTTCACCTGAATGAGTTGTCTGATAAACAGATAGAAGGTTGCAGGACAAGGTAGGAACACATAAGAAATCATTGAATTGACCATTATCTAGATGAATTGTTCAAGACCCTACAACACTAAGAGATCTATCATCACCAACATAAATATTTATGGTGTTACAATCATTTAAAGAATTAAACATGGCTTTATTTTTGTCCATGTGGTAAGAGGCTCCAGAATCAATGAGCCACTCATGATAATTGGAAGAAGAAGAAACATTCAAAGCATAACCCAATCTTGATGCTTGACAACCACAAGCATAAAGTGCAATTCCTGAAGATGTATTTGAAAATTTCTCAAAATTGATGTTGTGATTCTTCATTCCTGCTTCCAAGGCTTCCATCTTCTTAAAACATTTTGACTCTATGTGGCCATCACGATTACAGATGTTGCAATGTCTATCTGTCTTCTTCCCTTATTTTTTAGTTGCCTTATCATTTTTTTGAGTTTCTCTTTCTGTTTGTGGTTGAAATTGCTTAAGACCCTTGTTTAGTTTAGGACCATTCTTTCTAGGATGTTGCTTCTCAGGATTCTTTAGATATGGTTGCTGCTAGGCTACTAAGGATTTCTTAGAAGAGTTTCCAATATTAATAAGATCAAGGTGTAAGAGTTTTTCTTGTTCCTTTTCAAAGAATTGCAAAAGGCATCAAAAGAGAGGGACTTGTAGGTAGTTCCTTGAGAAATGATGGCTTCTCTAATGGAATGGAATATGGAAACAAATACAGAGTATGAGGAGCCAAGCTTAGCAAGAATGGAATAGATAAGGCTACCATCTTCCTTTTTGACCTTACAACCTTCTAAAAGAAGTCTAAGGGTCTTCAATTTGGACAAAAAATCCTCAATAGAAGAGAAATTATTGGGGTCCAAAGTAAGCAACTCATATTCAAGGTGGTGGGCCCTGATTTCATTTTGAAGGCCAAAAATAGTATTTAGCTTTTTCAGGGCTGCATAAGGGGTGTCAATTTCTAGGATATGAAATCGAAGATCTTGAGCAATGGAAATTCCTATCAACCCTTGTGCTTGATCTTGTTTATTTTCCCATTTATCGGCTTTTATCCATCGGTAGGTATAGTTCCTTGTCTTGTAGTTATTCTATAAAGCCCTTTACTTCTAAGTAAATCTATCATGTGGGGTAGCCATTGGAAATAATTGGTGTTGTTAAGAATAACCGGGCATGCACTTTCCATTTTTTTCTAAACTAAAGTTGAAAAGGCTGAAACTAACTACTCCAATGGAAATATCTCAAAAAATTAGGCTGATTAAAAAAAAAATGGCTCAAAAAACGGCTTTTGAATGAAAAAGTTATGCCTTTTTTAAAACAATGTGTTGTAGATGCTAAATAGTTATGGGAACGGTTGAAAGTTGATGATGAAGTTCTACTTTAAAAAAAATCCCCCCCTCCCCCTCCCCTCCCTTTTCCAAACTTAATACAATAAGATCACTTATAAAAAAAACTACTTTATGTGACCCACTTTTATAAATAAGTGAGAGTCACTTTTAAATTTTACTTTTACATGTGCCTTTTAAATAAAACCCTCTTTTTTAAATCGACAACATGCCAAAGGGTTTTATAAGAACAAGTAACTTGACAAAAAGATTTTTAGAAAAAAGAAGCTTGAGAAAGAGACTTGAACCCAAGACCTCTATTCTCATAAACAAACTTTACACCAAGTGAGCCAGTAAAGGATTATGTAATTGTTTGAAAGGAGGAAGGGATTTTCTTTTTCTTTTCTTTCTTTCTTTCTTTCTTTTCTTTTCTCTTCTTTTCTTTCCTTTCTTTTTCTTTTCTTTCTTTCTTTCTTTATTTTTAATATATTTTTTTATTTTTATTTTTATTTTTTATTTTTTTCGCTCATCGATGTGCGTGCTTTTTCCTGCAAAAAAAAGCCTTATGGCAGAATGTTAGATTTTTCGTTTAGCTTTACCAGCAACTATCAATTTTTTCACTATTTCTGATTTCCAAAGATCTCACAAAGACGTAAGGAAAGAGAATACGTAGCAAAAAATCTCGTCTTCTAGTTTTTTATTTGCCGAGATCGCACAAAACGCAGAGCAAAGAGCATACAAAAAGAAGAGGGTATAGATCCGACAAAAAAAATATCAACCGAAATAAATGGACAGAACCGAAATAAACAAAAGGATTAATAAATATAACTACAAAACAGATACTTTATACCTCCAGATCTAAAATGACATAACTTGGGCAACCAGAAACCTTTTCACATGAAACGAAAGGGGCTCCTCACTATAATAGACGCTCCAGACACAACAAAGTAGTTCTCCAGGCCCGAAAAATTTCAAAATTAGTAGATTTGGAAAACGAAATTCACATGTAGTCAAACCGGCTTCGGATTTGGATCAACAACGGATGAGGCCCTAAAAATGGCTCTGATCCATGTCCACCGATTTTTCATTTAGAGATTTCATTGATTCATTCATTCATCCAGTTGCCCAAATTCTAAGCAGCCAGAATGAGCCTTGAATTGGCCAGGATATCAAAATAATACTTCACCTAAGTAATTAGGTTAAAAATGGAGACTAGTATCTATATCATAATTACACAGAGATCTAAGTATATCGCTATGAACTGACACCTTAAAAATTGCCAAAATATGTTCCAATGAGACTATTCTCTTTGGAATATATTAGACAGATGATTAACATGGATGAATTGCACTTTGTTTCAGGTAAGAGAAAATCACAGTTTAAGATCAAGTCTAAAATAGGCTCTTTTATATGTAATACTAGATCAGCAAGAGTTGAAGCAGATGAAATCCTCAAGAGGATGAACTTCCAACCAAGCTTCACTTGGTCTTATGATCCTTTTAGCATCATTTCAAACTTAAGGGTCGACTTGAAGATAACTCCCTATAACCATATACCTAGGCCTGAGATTGAGAAATTTATGAACCGGGATCAATGGGTAGAGAATACATTGTAGGAGGCAGAGGAGCAGATTATTTCTACATCCACTCTGCGGATTCCTATCTCCCAAGAAAAGAAACATAAAATGCCTAGGGAGGATACATCAACTTCTGCAGACATTGCGAAAGAATTCATAATTCAACATAAAAAGTAGAATATTGATTTCAATATTTCTACGGAACAGAGCCAAAAAGAGTTAGAGATCATTGACTTCGGAGATGCAAAAGTGTCTACAAACACAGTAGGAAATGTTCCTAATATTCCATCATCTTCTTTAGCCTCACAAGAGCCCATGGATATTATTCAATCAGTTGGAACCAATGATCAAGGTGATCAGAACATTTTTTCTAAATTGTTAGAGATCAAACAAAAGAATGAAGCTCTAAAGGCCAATGCCTACAATCAGTTTTGGAAGTGGACTTCTACATCACAGCATAGGTTGTTGACAACCTTTGACAGTGAAAAGGGAAGGATGCAGATGGCTTTTCTACAAGCCCAAGTCCCTTTACCCAAAGCTGAATCTGATTATAAGAAAAAAACTTTCTCATTTGATGCAAATAAAATTCATCCCATAGATCAGATGGACATGCACAGAAATTCTGGAGCGATGCTTTTCTCTACCATGACTAACACAACCATGGCATTCTCCAAGTTCATAACAACCTTGTCAAATATACAATCACAGTTAAAAATAGAAAAAAATTCCTATTTAGCTAGAGACAACTTGTTAAATTCTTTAGAAGATATTGTCATCAAGATTGGGTATGACCCTAAGGATTCTAAGGTTGTAGAAGATATTATTAAAAAGAAGAATGCAGATATTGTAGCTCTTCGAAAGCAACTAAAATTAACTTCTACAAAATATCCCCAAACCATGGAGATAGAGGAAACTGAACAGAATACAGAGGAGATGTTCAAACTCATCATTGAGCATAACATTCAGATCAAGAAAATGGAGGAACAAATTGAAGGTTTGCTTAAGGAGAAGGAAAAATCAACTCAACTTGCAATGATTCCAATTTCAGCAATTCCTATTGCAATTGTAGGTATAGAGACGAGCTCTTCATCTACAACAATAGAATCTACATTAACATCAGGTGATCCAACCGAGCTTGTGCAAGATTTAACTTTACAGAAGCAAGAAAATGAAAAGCTTCTGGAGAAATTCAAAAACTTAGAAGCTCAGAAGATTAAGAATGACACCCTGTACATGGAAGAGATGCAGAAATCTCAAAGATTATCACAAAAATTCTAGAAGTTGGAGAGTGAACTATTAATGGCAGATACCTTGGCCCAAGCCAAGGAGAGCATATGGATTGAAATCAATCATGCTATGACTAAAGTATGGCGATCCATACATATCATTTTTTAACAGGAAGAACTCATCAACAAATGCAAAGCAGTCATTGAACAAGAAAAGGAAGCACTGCAGAAGAAACCAACAGAAACTTCAGAAATGATTAAAGTACTAAATTCAAAGAGCAGGGCGGAATTGGAATAGATTAACATCACATACAGAACATAGACTATTTTGGAGATCAAGAAATTTTTGCAGAACAAAAATCTGTTGAACCAATTAGAAACTAAATGCCAAACTTTGGACATTGTTGTCCAAAGATTTCACACCAATTTGAACCTACTAAATCAGAGGGGATTGCTTGGATTAGTAGCTCCCAATGACAAATTGATCAGCTTAGAGGAGTACTTAAAGAAACTATACACAATTTCCATTGACAAAGCCAAGTTTGCAGGCATTAAAGGTCACATGACAAGGAAAGCTTTTCTGGAAGCTTTAGATTTTGATTTGATTATTAAACATGAAATCAAACATCTCTTCATCAACAAGCCTAATTTGGAGAGATACACAGAAGAGATGAAGTTTTCAGAAGATTACTCAATCTGGATATACCAAGTAAGGAAAGATGGGATCACTTGTGTGAAACTATCGAGTAACTTGTTCTCCAACAGCATGCCAGCACATCAGCACATTTTGGGCCACATCGTCAACTGCTTCCTCGAAGACAGTGACAAATCATTCATTAGTTTTTGTATTCCTATTATTTGATACTATTTTTGTAATCATTTTAGATACTCTAAGTGACAGAAATTAGTATAAATAACTCTCCATTCGAGTTATTAAGGGTTTCATCCTTGGAATAACACTTGTAAGCATAATTGTATGAGATTTTGATCATTGATGATTAATAAAAGGATTATGGATTTTTTTCAATCAGTTTGTCTCCTTGTAAGTTTTTCCAGTATTCAATTCATTCTGGTTTCTACATATATTTGAATTTTATGTAGATAAGTAGGTAAGAGAAAACTATATTTCAGTCTATCTTAAATCCTCCTAAGTTATAATACATTTTAGAGAATAACTTATTAAACTATCTCTTTGTATAAGTCTCTCTATATCGATCAATTGACAATAATCTTCATAAGGTTAAATATATTTTGTTAAGATTGTAAATGTTGTTTGATAGTCTTTCATACTTATGATAAACTAAACATTCAATCTGGATATTTAGCTTATCATATTTTCTTATAGTTTTTACCTTCAATGGTCCAAGTGGATATCGATGGCCACCCACCTATTCCATTTGGACCCGCACCATCAATTCTTTCATCCTTTCACTTTCAGCACAACTTACTATTTTTAGCAGGTTTTCGGGTCCTGCACTCCCGGAGCCGTTTTGGGGCCCTAATGATCCATGTTGATATTGGTGGCCACACACCTATTCCATTTGGACCCCCACCATCAGTTCTTTCAATTGTTCAGTTTCAACACAACTTACTATTTTTAGCAGTTTTTTGGGTCCTAAACTTCTAGAACCGTTTTGAGGCCCTAAACGAAATTTTTTATGGAAACCTAGAGCAACATGGGTCTATAGACAGATTTTCCCCACTCAAAAGTTATATTCCTCAGATAGATCTTTCTAACAAGGTATTGAGCACGTCAAACGAAGATCAGATGCCAAAGTTACGTCCTCGAGAAGTTGAAACACCAATTTACCCAAACAAGACCCACAGTGTTGGCGGTTCATCTTCTAGGGTTAGGTTTTTGGATGTTTAGGGTTTACATTGTTTCTCAACAATAAATAGGCCTTCAAGCCTCATTGTAACACAGTGGAGGGGCCTGTAGCTGTCACATCTCTTCTCAGAGATACGCTACCAGTGCCCTTGCTCACTCATTTCCATTATGTCTGTAATACGCCCCCGAGCCTCAATGTAACACAGTTCAGAGGCTTGTAGCTGCCACATCTCTTCTCAGAGATAAGCCTACCAGCGCCCTAGCTATTTTTTCTATGATGTGTGTAAGCATATTTCAATCATTTGATTTTAATAAAATGAAGCATTATTTCAACTACATCTCTATGTTTATGGTTATATGTGTATTCTATTGCATTCCTGCTTAAATCTAGATCAGTGGTATCAGAGCAGTCTACTCTTTCTCTGTTTTTCTTTGCATGTCCCCAACGCGATCAGGGTATAAGGAGTTAGAGCTCGATCTGGTTGAACCGTTGCAAGATCAGCCTCGCAAACCCCAACGACCCCCCATGGTGGAAGGAAAGAAAGATGAGGGAGCAGTAGATCCTATCAAAATCTTGCTCGAGGAGGCCCTCGAGAAACAGAGGAATGCGATGATTGATCAAGTGATCATGTCCTAATTGGAAAAATGCTCAAAATTTTATTTGCTCAGAATTGGTTCAAACCAGAATGACAGGATATTTTTTTTCATTACAATCCTAATGCCGCAAATGGCACTCAAATCCGATGTCATATGTGGAAGACATTCAAGTTTTAATTTTTCCCAGTAACCTTCAAAACAGCACTTTGGAAGGCAAAAAATGGCATATTCAGAAAAATATTTTCTTTGGAAAATTTTCATTTTTATTAAAAAAAAATGGATGGCCTATCAGTGGGTGCCACGTTGCCTACCCGAAGGCTACCACGTGGCCCCAGGCCTACTGGTTCAATGTGTAAAAAATTTTTAAGTTTAAAATTTTTTTGGGTCATTGGGCCAACCCGACCCGACCCGGTTGGGTGTGAACGGACGTGTCAACCATGAATGCAGTTGAGCAGTAAATATACTCTGGTTGGTTTTGAACATAGTTTTGAGCAGTGAATGTGGCGGGTGAGCATTAACCGACAGGTCAGCAGTTGAACGGTTCCTGGTTGAGTAGTGAACATGGCAGTGTTGGTTAGTGAATGAATGGTTGGTCAGTGAACGGACGGTTGATCAGTGAACAGTGGGTGAGAAGTGAACGTATCGGATGTTGGTCGTGAACAGTTGGAGCTGAACACTGGCGGGGTCAGGTTTGAACGTTGCGTTCAGAAACGGTTGGAGCTGAACATGATGAGTCACGAAGAAACGGGGCTTAAACTTAACCGTCGACAGTTAACCATCCGAAAACCTCGCATATGAACACGCTGACATCTAACAGTTAAATTTAATGTTTCTGCCAATTCTGGAGCGTAACCCGCCAAATCCGGATTATTGCCAAATTTGGATCGGCTAACTGTAGTTAGCCCAAGTTTAGTGGAGGTTTTGGGGGTAAATTAGAAAAAATACTGTTTTGCTCATAACTTTGGCTAGGAGAGTCCTTTTGGAGCGAATTTTTTTTTTGTTTTGGGGGTATTGGAGCATTACAGAGCCACTAGAGTATGTTACAGAGCCATCAGAGTATTTCTTTAGGTGTTTTATCAACGAGAGAGCTGGAAGAGCCACTAGGGCTTGGGGATTGGAGAGTTGTGTTAGGCTATGGTTATCTGTTTAAGGTGAAACTATAGTCGATTCTTATTTTTTTCAGCACTCTGAATCCATCGATGTAGATAATTTCACTTGTTTAGGCTTTCTACACTTTGTATAACCAATTTAAGAGCATAATAAGAGCAAGGACATGCCCATTTGGGAGCCTTGGACCCGACAGATGTAGCCTAGGAGGGGTGAACTGCCTCATCATATGCTGAGTTATATGTTGTGTGTTTATTGCTGCTTATTTTTAGAATTACATATATTAAACAGTAAAATGAAACAAACCTCCTACTTGTAAAAAGACACATAAACTCATCAAAGTCACTTTGTTCCAATTGCAAAACACATTTTAAAGCTTGCATACATTTTTTTATGGTTAATGAATACTTTGAACCAGCAGCAAATACTTTCATAACTAGATCATTAGTGTTTACTGATTATTTCTTTAGATAGAGTCTGTTTGTGGGCCAGGTAGCCTCTAGTTTCATCCTTTCTTTGAAAGGTGAAATAACCACCGAATGCCCCAACAGTCTATCTCTGTATTTGAAATAATAAGTTCTCACATTTTCAAATCAGATTGGTATCAGAGCTCGGGTTTGAGTTCAAATTTTTATTTGTGTGCAAATAATTATTTTATTGTTTTGCAAGTTTGATGCTTACTAGGCTGAAACTGAAAAGAGGGGAAGGACAATTGGTTAGTGCACAAACTAATCCACAACCAAGGAGGGCTAGGGTGTCATTATCTCCACCTTCTATCTCACCCTCAATATCCTTAGAAGCAGCCACAATCATGACTTCAAGATAAGAAGAAGTTCATGAAGAAATGGATCCCAAGGAAGAAGAAAGAATCTTTAGAAAAGATTTCTTGGACATGACTGAAATGGTAAGGATCCTCTATCAAGAAAGAAATGATAGGATTGTTGGAGAAGGATCTAAAAACCAAAGAGAAGGAGGATATTCTTTAGGAGGAAAGAAGGACAAGGATAAGTCTAAGAAATGGAATGGAGGAAATGGTGATCCTTCATCTCCATCGATATCATCTTCCTCAACATCATCCTCTTCAACTTCAGTAAATCAGTCACATAAGTAAAAAACAACTGGTAAAAATCCTTTCTTAAAGCTTGATTTCAAATTTGAATTGCCAATGTTTAATGGTGATGTTAATGCAGAGAAATTAGATAATTGGATCAGAGAACTGGAGGTCTATTTAAGGATTCAAAATTTGCATGATGATGACACCAAAATACAATTAGCCTCATTAAGGATGGATGGAACAACATTGGTTTGGTGGGAAGCCAAAACCAGGGAGGAAATCAAGAAGAATGGTAAGATAACTCTAACATAGACTGAGTTTATTTCTGCTATCAAGAAACAATTTTATCCTCTTTCTTATCTTTAGAATGCAATAATGAATTGGCAAAAACTTAAACAAATTAAGGGACAAAATGTGCAAGACTATACCCAGGAATTTAGGAGAAGAGCACTCTTACTTGGGGTAGATTCACAAAGCCAAGACACTTTGTTAAAGTACATAGGTGGTTTGCATAGTTACCTTCAACACACTATTCTTATGTTTAATCCTACTAGTTTAGATGAAGTTTGTGTACAGGCTACACATTTAGAGGCTAGAGGAAATAATACTTTTGATGCATTGAATGAGGATAGTGATTTTAAAAGCAAAGGAAGAAAGAGGGTTGCAAATTCCGGAAAGGAAAAAGGAAAGTTCTTTTGCAAGAAATTTTCAAAAGCAAGCCACGATGAAGATCACTGTTGGAAGCTTCATCCTGAGCTGAAACCAGAAAAATATAAAAAATATAAACAAGACCAAAGAAAAGGGGAAAACTGTAGCAACAGTTGAACAAGACTTAGGGTCAGAATCAGGTGATGAGACAAAAAGTATCGCCATGGTTTTAAAGAACATAAAGGGGAAAGAAGTAGTACAAGACACAAATCCCAGTTCTAGCTCATTAAACTATCACAAATATAATCAAGATGAAAAGAGGAGGATAGCGCTATTCCATGTGAGGGTAGTCTCAAAACATACAATAATTGACACACTGTTTGACAGTGGGTCACAAGCTAATCTCATATCAGAAGATTTGGTCAAAGAGTTAAAACTTGAGACCATTCCACTTCCAAAGCCTTATAGACTTGGGTGGAAATGCAAGGATGAAAATTTACAAGTCTCAAGAAAGTGCATATTGCACTTTGCAATAACTGCACACTTTATTGACACAGTTGAACTTGATGTGGTGCCGCTTGATATCTCAGGAATTGTTTTGGGAAGTCCTTACTTATTTGACAGAAAGGCCATCTTTTATCGCCATGAAAAAAAGTATCACTTGTTTAAGGATGGAAAAGAGTACATTGTGAGAGCACATAAGAAGAAATTGGAATCTTCTTTAGTCCATGCAAGTCAATTGAAAAGGCTAGTTAATGCAAGTCAAAATCTGACTTTGTTGATGTTGAAATGACAAGATTTTGTACATTTACCTTTTCATGATATTGCTAATGATATGTCTCAGTCTCATAACAGTTCGTCTTTGAAAGAAGATGACATTATGTTACATAAGGTACCTTTGGGTTCGATAGGTGCCGTGAACGAAGTGTCAGTGCAAAGAAGTGTAAAATTCCATGAGGTGGAAAGGCATGCATGCAAAGAGGGCACACAGTTCAACATGGGGCAACGTTGGTTTCAGAATGGCAGATTTATATGGCGAGAAAACTTGGTCAGGATTCGGCACAAGTGCAGAGATCATTCAGCAAGAATTCACCATGTGAACGGTTTTCAAGGTGAACGTTATTTTAAGTCTTCTTGGAAGTTTTATTAGTATAGAAACAGTTTGTTTTCTGCAAATTATATTTGTTGTTCTGCAAATTTTAAGAATTTTCATCTTGACTCAGTCAGTTTTAGCAACGGTCGGTCAGTGAATTCAAGAGAAAATTTATCATTTTATGAAAAGCTCAATTTGATGAAATCGGGAAGACTTCAGTTACTCAAGGGTGGAAGAGTGGAGAATCAGTCTCCACATCTACAGTTTCAGTAATAAGAGAGCTTTTGGGGTCCAAAAGCTTCCCATTTGGGAGGCGTGATCAGGTGATCATGTCCTAATTGGAAAAATGCTCAAAATTTTTTTGCTCATAGTTGGTTCAAACCAGAACAACAAGATATTTTTCTTCATTACGATCCTAATGCCGAAAACGACACTCAAATCCGATGTCAGATGTGGAAGATATTCAAGTTTTAATTTTGCCCAGTAACCTTCAAAACAACACTTTGGAAGACAAAAAATGGCATATTCAGAAAAATATTTTCTTTGGAAAATTTTCATTTTTATTAAATAAAATGGATGGCCTATCAGTGGGTGCCATGTGGCCTGCCCAGAGGCTATCATGTGGCCCCAGGCCTATTGGTTCAATGTGTAAAAAAATTTGAAGTTTAAAAAAAATTGGGTCATTGAGCCGACCCGACCCGATTGGGTGTGAACGGACGTGTCAACCGTGAACGCGGTTGAGCAGTGAACGGACTCTGGTTGGTTGTGAACACAGTGTTGAGCAGTGAACGTGGCGGGTGAGCATTAACCGACGGGTCAACAGTTGAATGGTTCCTGGTTGAGCAGTGAACATGGCAGTGTTGGTCAGTGAACGGACGGTTGGTCAGTGAACAGATGGTTGATCAGTGAACAGTGGGTGAGAAGTGAACGTATCGGATGTTGGTCATGAACGATTGGAGCTGAACATCGATGGGGTCAAGTTTGAACGCTGCGTTCAGAAACGGTTGGAGCTGAACGTGATGGGTCACGAAGAAACGGGGCTTAAACTTAACCGCCGACAGCTAACCATCCGAAAACTTCGCATATGAACACGCTGACATCTAACAGTTAAATTTAATGTTTCCACCAATTCTGGAGCGTAGCTCACAAAATCCGGATTATTGCCAAATTTGGAGCGGCTAACTGTAGTTAGCCCAAGTTTAGTGGAGGTTTTGGGGTTTAATTAGAAAAAATATTGTTTTTCTCATAACTTTGGCTAAGAGAATCATTTTGGAGCAAATTTTTGTTTTGTTTTGGGGGTATTGGAGCATTACAGAGCCACTAGAGTAGGTTGCAGAGCCATCAGAGCATTTCTTTAGGTGTTTTATCAACGAGAGAGCTTGAAGAGCCACTAGTGCTTGGGGATTAGAGAGCCGTGTTAGGCTATGGTTATCTGTTTAAGGTGAAACTATAGTCGATTCTTATTTTTTTCAGCACTCTGAATCCGTTTATGCAGCTAATTTCGCCTATTTAGGCTTTCTACACTTTGTATAACCAATTTAAGAGCATAATAAGAGTAAGGACATGCCCATTTGGGAGCCTTGGACCCGACAGATGTAGCCCAGGAAGGGTGAACTGCCTCATCATATGCTGAGTTATATGTTGTGTGTTTATTGCTTCTTATTTTCAGAATTACATATGTTAAATAGTAAAATGAAACAAACCTCCTACATGTAAAAAGACACATAAACTCATCAAAGTCACTTTGTTCCAATTGCAAAACACATTTTAAAGCTTGCATACATTTGTTTATGGTTAATGAATACTTTGAACCAGCAGCAAATACTTTCATAACCAGATAATTAGTGTTTTATGATTATTTCTTTAGACAGAGTATGTTTGTGGGCCAGGTAGCCTCTGGTTTCATCCTTTCCTTGAAAGGTAAAATAACCAGTGAATGCCCCAACAATCTATCTCTGTATTTGAAATAATAAGTTCTCACATTTTCAAATCAATGATGGATAAATTTTCACAGATCCTTCAACGACTGCCCACCGGTGGCACATCTTCATCCAGCATGTCCGCCCACGGGTCCATGACATCTTCGACAAATCCAATACCCAGTTCAGCAGAATTTGTCTCATCTCAGGGAGGACCTCAACGCAATGGGGACCATTGCTTCCTAAGGAGGGAGTAATGATCCAGGTGGATATCAGTGGCCACCCACCTATTCCATTTGGACTCGCATAATCAATTCTTTCATCCTTTCACTTTCAGCACAACTTACTATTTTTAGCAAGTTTATGGGTCCTGCACTCCCGAAGTCGTGTTGGTGCACTAATGATCCAGGTGGATATTGGTGGCGACCCACCTATTCCATTTGAACACCCTCCATCATTTCTTTCAATTGTTCAGTTTCAGACAATTTACTATTTTTAGCAATTTTTTGGGTCCTAAACTTCTGGAGCCGTTTTGAGGCCCTAAATGATGTTTTTGGGGAAACCGGGAGCCACATGTGTGTATAGATTGGTGTTGCTCACTCAAAAGTTACAGTCCTTGGATAGATCTTTCTAACGAGGTATTGAGAGCGTCAAACGAAGATCAGATTCCAAAGTTATGTCCAAGGGAAGTAGAAACACCAATTTACCGAAACGGGACCCACAATTTTGGCACTTCATCTCCTACGGTTAGGTTTTTGGATGTTTAAGGTTTTACATTGTTTCTCAACAATAAATAAGCCTTCGAGCCTCATTGTAACACAGTGGAGGGGCCTATAGCCGTCACATATCTGCTCAGAGATACGATATTAGGTCTCTATATTACTAGTGTAGTCCCTTATTGTTGTTAGTGTAGCCCCTTTATTGATATTGTTGTACCCCTGTAACCCCAATATTGTTATTATTGTGCCCTTGCATTATTATTGTTAGGTCGGCTAGGACTATATTGTGACTCCTTGGACTCCTATATATAGAAGGAGGTTTTTTCATTTGTATCATCCAAGAATTGTTCATTTATGTAATGTAAAGTAGGTTGCCCCCTCTAAGTGGATTATTTCTAAGGCATTGATCTCTCTTTTCATCTATTTTTGGAGCTGGTTTCATAACATTTTGTATCAGAGCTTTGGATTCAAGGGTTTCACTTCTCCAAACAGGTCATCGTGGAATTTTCTCTATAAAACTTTTTCTACGAAGATTTAGAAGCTGAAATTTTTAGCACGTGAAGCAAAAATCACGAGGAACTTCATGTAAAAATTTCAGACCTTGGTTCGAAATATTTACGGAGATATGATCTATGCAAGTTAGGGTTTTTTCAGGCTCCTGAATTTCTTCTAAAACAGGTTATCGTGGCATTTTCACTATAAATTTTTTTCTGCGAAGCTGAAGAAGCTAAATGTTTTATCAGGCGAAGCTGAAATCCTTAGGAACTTCGTGTAAAAAATTTAGATCTTGGTTCGCAATATTTTCAGAGATATGATCTGTGGAAGTTAGGGTTTTGGCAGGCTCTCGAATTTCATCTAAAAGAGGTGACCTAGGGAAAATCGCCATAACTCTCTCTCTAAGCATTGGATTGGAATTCTGTAAAAAGTGGCCACAAGTACACGGATTGTAGTTTCTTGTATCTCAATTTCAGAGCTGAAGGAGGAAACAGTGACACGAAGCACGTCGTACAAGTTCGCTCTACTGAACTAATCCATAATTAGGTCATTGTGGGAGATTGGGCATAACTTTGCCTTGAATCCAAATCAGGTCAGACCTGTGGCATTTGAAAGAAGAGTCAGAGGGAAACTACAAGACTGAATTTCAAATATTGAAGATCCTAAATCAAAAATTTAATTCAGTTTCAATATCGAGCTCCTCAAAAGCAAGAAAAAGGTTTGTATTTTGTTTTCCGAATTGCATAAGTCTTGTTTGAAGAATCAGTTTGAATTGATTCCAAGGGCATATTGTAGAATAGGTATCAATATTGGGTTCTAACCCCTTAAAAATAATTCAACACCCATTAATTCTTCAGAAGGCTCTACTGTGACACATGAAGACGAATAAATGCAACATGACATATCAAAATTACAAGAGCAAGTGCACCAAATTTTGCTCTTGCAAAGAGCAACAAAAAATGAAATGGAGGTTTTGAAGAAAGGCGTGGAAGCTAAGATGGATGGTTTGAAGAAAGGCATGGAAGCTAAGATGGATGGTTTGAAGAATTTCATGGATGGCATGGAAGATGGCATGGAAACCATGGAAGCTAAGATCGATGAAAAAATGGAAAACATGAAGAATGATATAAAATCAGACATGGAAGGTTTGACAAAGTTGATACAATAAATTTTTCCTAATGGTGAAAAGATAGTATAGGAAACTCATGATGAGAACAAAATAAATGTTAATCGTGATTTCATAAAATCTAATGTTGGCGGGAAGAACCACCATATTCCAAAAATGGATATGAGGAAGTTTGATGGAAAGGATCCTGTAACATGGATACTACAGATGGAGAAATATTTTGATCTCAATAATGTGCAAAACACACAAAAGGTATGTATTGCAAATTTACATTTAGAACAAAATACATTTGTATGGTATCGATGGCTTTGCTCCCACAAAAAAAAAATTGTCACTTGGTCAATTTTTACGGAGGAAATGATAGCACATTATCAGATATGGATGTAGCTCACCTTTTTTTAAGTAAATTAATAACCTCAAACAAAAGTGCCCTGGGCAGGAGCACATTGGTGAAATTCCAAACTTGAATATGGTGAGGGTAATTGATATTCCAGAGGAACACATGATTGATGTCTTCATAGGGACTTTAAAGGATAACATCCAACATGAGGTTCGCGTTTGGGAACCTAATTCATTGGAGAAGGCATTCAGGTTGGCAAGAAAAATTAAATGTAAAATTATCGTGACAAGGAAGCCTACCACTCACATCTATAAAGATGGAAGTGTTGCTACTCCTAGACTTCCACAACCTACAAGGTTGACACCACAACAATTGGAAGAAAAAAGAGTAAAATATCTTTGCCACAGTTGTGATAGAAAATACACTAAAGGTCATAAGTGTGTTGAGAAGAAATTATTTTACATAGATTATGAAGAGGAGGAAGAAAATGAACAAGAAACTTCAAAAGAATAGGATTTACACCAAGAACCAACCCTAGAAGAAGAAGAAACGAGTCTGAACATATCGTGTAATGAATTGGAAGGAATCACCACTCCTCAAACTCTCAAGATAGGACATATCAAGAAGAAAAAGATAATAGTATTGATTGATTCGGGTCATACCCATAATTTTATTCATTGTAAGGTAGCCAAGGAATTAAATTGTTTCCTATACCCAGCACCAAAATGTCAAGTGATGGTTTCAAATGGCGAAATTATAAATTTCTCTGGAAAATGCCATAATATCAAGCTAACCATGGGGGAATATGTATTGAATATTCCAATGCTTTCCATTCTAATGGGAGGTGTTGATGTTGTACTAGGAGTACAATGGTGACAATCTTTGGGGACGGTAGCTTTTAATTTTCAAGAACTTTTCTTGAAATTTTTTTTGGAAGGAAAGGAAGTCGAATTACGGGGTATCACAGGGAAGCCAGGAAAGATAAAAGCTCTAATGTCATGACAAATCTTCTGAAGAAAGAAAAACAAGGCGTAATTGCACAATTATGCTCACTAGAAGTTTCAACACCAAAATCATCTATTTCTCCAGATCTCCAAAAATTCTTGGACAATCATTCTAGGTGTTTAAAATTCCCAAAGGACTCCCACCTATTCGTGATCATGATCATGCTATTCATTTGATTCCAGGAAGGGTTCCTCCAAAAATCAGGGTTTATAGATATCCTTATGTCCAAAACAACAAAATTGAACTTATGATTGCAGAAATGTTATAGGTTGGTATAATTCAACCTAGTCAAAGTTCTTTCTCTGGTCCAATAGTATTGGTGCACAAGAAGGATGAATCATGGTGCATGTGTCTGGATTATAGGAAGATCAATAAGCTCACTATTAAAGATAAATTTCCCATTCCTATGATTGATGAATTATTGGATGAATTACATGGAGAAATTTATTTTACCAAGTTGGATCTTCGTTCAGGAAATCATCAAATTAGAATCAAGACTGAAGATATTCTGAAAAAAAATATTTCGAACTCATGAGGATCATTATGAATTTTTGGTTGTGCCATTTGGCCTTACTAATGCACCTTCTACATTTCAAGGGTTGATGAATTACATTTTCAAACCCTTTCTTAGAAAATTTGTGCTAGTATTCTTTGATGATATACTAATCTACAATGAGTCTTGGAAGGATCATGTTCAACATGTCGACAGAGTGCTCAAACTCTTGGAGGAGAAACAATAATATGCAAAAAAAATCCAAATATCTCTTTGGAGTACAAGAGGTGGAATATCTGGGTCATATTGTATATCACAAGGGTGTTAAGGTAGACCCTAACAAAATTAAATCCATTAAGGAATGGAAATTCCCCACAACCATAAAGCAGTTATGAGGATTTCTTGGGTTAACAGGGTATTATCACAAGTTTGTTAAGAATTATGGGAGAATAGCAGCACCTCTAACAACATTATTGAAAAAAGATGTATTTTCATGGACTCCTGAAGAAACTAAGGCTTTTGAATGTCTTAAAAAGGAAATGTACCTAGCACTGGTCTTAGCTATGCCAGAATTCACAAAAACCTTTATTGTGGAATGTGATGCCTTAGTAAATGGAATTGGTGTTGTTTTAATGCAAGAAGGAAGACCCATTATTTTTGAAATTTTTCCAATCAAAGGAAAGTATTTACAGAAATCTATTTATGAGAAGGAAATGTTAGCAATACTACGTGCACTAAAGAAATGGCGACCTTACCTAATGGGAAGACACTTCAAGGTAAAAACTGATCATGATAGTCTTAAACACTTTTTGGAACAAAGACTATCTTCAGAAGAGTAGCAAAAATGGGTCACAAAGATGTTGGGTTATGACTTTGAAATAATCTACAAAAAAGGAAAGCTTAATGTTGTTGCAGATGCACTCTCAAGAAAGAATGAAGAAGTGGAAGCATTGCTTTGTGCCATTTCTATTATCCAACCAGATTGGATAACCGAAGCAAGAGATGAATGGAAGAAGGACAAAGATGTATGGACACTCATTCAAAATTTACAGCAAGATCCTAGTACATCTGATACATTTAGTTGGAAAAATGATTCCTTATGGTACAAAGATCGCTTATATCTTTGTAAGAATTCCCAACTAAAACAAAAGATTCTTCTGGAATTGCACACTTCTCCTTTAGGAGGACACTCAAGATTTTTAAAAATTTACCACAGGGTGAAGAAAGATTTTTTTTGGGATGGCCTTAAATCTGATATTCAAAAGTTTGTGGCGGAATGTTTGGTTTGCCAGCAGAATAAAGTGGAGACAATTAAGACCCCGGGACTTCTACAACCTTTATCCATTCCAAGTCACCGCTGGGAGGAGATTTCAATGGATTTTATCACAGGTTTACCTAAGTCCGAAGGAAAGAGTGTCATCATGGTGGTAGTTGATAGACTTACCAAGTATGCACACTTTTGTGCATTATTTCATCCATTTAAAGCAAGTACAGTTGCTACTACATTTATGGACAGAATTCAAAAGCTACATGGAAGCCCAAGGGTTATTGTGAGCGACAGAGATCCCATTTTTACTGGAAATTTTTGGACGGAGTTATTTTCTTGTTTGGGCACTCAATTAGCTCATAGCTCATCTTATCATCCTCAATATGATGGTCAAACTGAGATAGTAAATAAATGTTTGGAAGGATATCTTCGTTGTTTTGTATCTGATAAAAAAACACAATGGGTCAAGTGGTTACCTCTCACTAAATGGTGGTATAACACTTCCTTCCATACTGCAACAAAAATGACCCCATTTATGGCACTTTATGGATATCATCCACGGTCCATCACAACATCTTTAAGAGAAAATTATAAGGTTCAAGCAGTGGAACATCACATCGAGCATCAACAAGAATTTCTCCAACTCTTAAAGGATAACCTAAATTTGGCACAAAATCGAATGAAACAACAGGCATATCAACATCGCAGCGAGAGAAGTTGTGATGTAGGAGACTGGGTATTTTTATGGCTACAACCATATAAACAAATGTCCCTCAAGCAAGCTAAGAAGGATAATAAATTATCGCCAAAGTACTATGGTCCTTACAAGGTGTTGCAAAATATTGGTACTATGGCATAAAAAATGGAGCTTCCTTCTTCTTCACGAGTGCATCCAGTTTTCCATGTTTCATGCTTAAAGAAGCTTATAGGTGAAAAACATCCAGTTCAAACAATATTGCTAGAACTTGATGAGGAAGGAAAATTCATATTGGAACCTGAAGCAATCACGGAAACAAGAACTCGACAGCAATGAAATCGATCAATTCCAGAGTATCTCATCAAGTGGAAAAACTTACCCACTGAAAATTCTGCATGGGAGGATGAGAATTTTATATAGAAGCACCCAGAGCTACTCAAGCATTGAGGACAACACTTTTTTGAAGGAGAGGAGCATGTTAGGTCTCTATATTACTAGTGTAGTTCCTTATTTTTGTTAGTGCAACCCCCTTATTGTTATTTTTATACCCCTATAACCCCAATATTTTTATTATTGTGCCCTTACATTATTATTGTTAGGTCGGCTAGGATTATATTGTGACCCCTTGGACTCCTATATATAGAAGGAGTTTTTGTCATTTGTATCATCCAAGAATTATTCATTTATGTAATGTAAGGGTGGTTCCACCCTCGAAGTGGCTTATTTCTAAGGCGTTGATCTCTCCTTTCATCTATTTTTGGAGTTGGTTTCATAACATACGCTGCCAGTGCCCTCACCCACTCATTTCCATTATGTCTGTAATAGCCCTCCAAGCCTCAATGTAACATAGTTCAGAAGCATGTAGCCGCCACATCGTTTCTCAGAGATAAGCCAACCAGCACCCTAGCTGTTTATTTCTATTATGTGTGTAAGCATATTTCAGTCATTTGATTTTAATAAAATGAAGCATTATTTCCACTGCATCTCTGTGTTTATGGTTATATGTTTATTCTGTTGTGTTCTTGCATAAATCTAGATCATTCACATATGCAAAAATATTAGATAATTTAAAGCAAAAACCCTTTTATTAATAGTTAATACTATCAAAAGTTTGTAATATATATTTGCTACTTTCTCAATACATTTTTCATCCAAAAACCCCTTTAAAAAAAACAAAATATTTTTGATGCTCTGACATGATTAATTGACCTAGAATTATCTCAAAGGACAACAGTTTCTAGTGCCTCCCCTTCCTAGAAAAAATAAAAAATAAAAAACAAAGAGGCATGGGTGAAAACCTTTCTGAGGCAATCCTAGAACAAAAAACAAAACAAAAAACAAAAACAAAGAAATAAAAGATCCTTGGGTGAAAACCTCTTTGAGGCTCCCAAGGCAGGCTTTTGGGTTGAAAATTTTTGTGGAGGCAGCCCACCTGTCTTCAAAAATAAAAATAAAAATAAATAAATAAATAACAAAACAAAGAGAAAATCACCAATCAGCAAGGAGAGCGGATGGAGAAGCATGAAGATATGGAACAGGAACTCGTGGATTATTTTAAGGGCATCCAACAAGAACTTTAGGTCGATAGACAACCAGCTATAGACCAAATCAAGAAGCTTATACCTAACTTGGTCACAGCTGAGCACAATCAAATGCTTGTCCACCCCGTCTCCCCCCAGGAAGTGGATGCAGCAATGGCGCAGTTCAAGGATGGTAAGGCTCCGGGACCCGACGCCTTCACTTCCAATTTCTTTCACCATTTCTGGGATCTAATCAAACATGAAGTGTGGAAACTGGTTGAGGAATCAAGAACCATGCATTGGCTCTTGCCCTCTCTCAATTCCACCTTCATTGCGCTGGTACCAAAAGAGGAGCAGCCCAACAAACCGGAAAAATTCAGACCTATTGCTCTTTGTAACATGATTTACAAAGTCATATCCAAAGTTATTGCCAACAGACTCAAGCCGCTTCTTCCTCTTCTCATATCTCCAGAGCAGACAAGATATGTGGAAGGGCGGAAAATTCTGGATGGTATAATTTTAACTCATGAGATCATACACTCCTTAAAAGTCTGCAAGAAGCCAGGTATGCTCCTCAAGATCGATATATCCAAAGCCTTTGATAGACTGAATTGGAATTACATACAACAAATCTTAGGTGCTTTTGGATTCGATCAAATGTGGATCAGATGGATAATGAGCCTCATTACTTCTTCTTTTTTCTCTATTCTTATTAATGGGATTCCTTCTCCCCCTATCTTTCCTTCTAGAGGAATCAGGCAGGGGGATCCTCTCTCCCCTTTCCTCTTTGTCCTCATGGCTGAGGGCCTTGACCGTTTAATTCATAATGAGGTTCGCAATCATCATTTGTGAGGCATCTCTCTTCATGGATCCCCTGTCACCACTCACCAGCAATTTGTGGATGATAATATGCTTTTTGGCCATACTTCTGTTCAAGAAGCCCGCTCATTCAAATCCATTCTCAACCTTTTTTCTAAAGCCTCTGGGTTATCCATCAATGAATCCACATCTCATATTTTTTTCTTCAATACTCCCCCCCTCACTCAAGCCAATATAGCTCGCATTCTTGGTTTTTCTGTTGCCTCTCTCCCTGACAAATACCTTGGCACCCCTCTTATAGATTCTACAATCAAGCACTCTTCCTAGAATCGGCTTCTTGAAAAACTGGAATCTAGGCTTTTCTCTTGGACCTTCAGAGCTCTCAACATGGTCAGTAGACTCACTCTCATCAAATTTGTGCTGCAATCTATGCCCCTTTACCTATTTTCTGTTCTGGCTGCCCCAAAATGGGTTCTCAAGAAAATTAAATCTCTGCAAAGCAAATTCCTTTGGGGATCCTCTGGCCGGAATAGAAAATGGGCCCTAGTCAATTGGAATACTGTATGTACTCCCAAGAAAGGAGGAGGTCTTGGCCTTAGAGACCCCATGCACATTAACGAGGTCATGGCCGCTCGTGTTTGGTGGAAATGGCTTTCCTACCCACATACTCCTTGGGCTAAACTTTGGACAGCTAAATATGCCAACAACAGATCTTCGGCAGACGTAATAAGGCTCGCTCTTGAGCAATCTGGCTCTCTTGTCTGGAATGCAGCCAAGCAGCACCACATGCTCATACAACAACATAGTTTTTGGGAAATTCGTAATGGCAACTTGGCTAGGTTCTGGTCCGATTCCTGGCAGCAAAGCCCAAAGCTTCTTGAAACTTACTCTCAAATCAACTTGGGAAACAACAGAGACACAATAGAAGACAAGGTTTGCAATCAGTGGCTGCCCTCAGATCGTAATGGGTTCAGGCAATGGAAGCCCTCCCATCACATAGCCCCACAGGCTCAAGACATTGATTGGGATACTCTCAACAAAGAGCTTCAGCGAAGACAAATCCGATGCTCGGAAGATCCAGACATTCTCCAGTGGGGTTATACAACGAAAGGTATTTTCACAACAAAGGAAGCCTACTCTTTGATGCACCCCTCTCCGCTCCCTAGTGACTCTCTCTGGATTTTGATTTGGAACCCAATTACTTGGCCTAAGATCTCTACCTTCCTCTGGCTCCTTAGCCATAGAAGAATCCTCACTTGGGACAATCTGGTCAAACGGGGTTTTATAGGTCCGTCTCAATGCCCTAATTTCCTTCAAAGTGCTGAAACTATCCAACATCTCATTTTGCACTGCCCTTTAGCCAACACCTTGTGGGAGAAATGCAGCTTTCGATGCAAAAGGACCAAACCCACTGGAGACATAACAAACATTCTTCGCACTTGGCCAAAATGTCCTCACTCTTCCTCCCTTCTTAATGCCCTCTGGCAGCTTCTTCCTGGCCTGGTTTTCTGGTCTCTGTGGAAGGAAAGGAACAAACGAATTTTCAAAAATCAAGCTTCTACACTGGACTCCATTTGGACTTCCATCAGCAATAACCTCCAGGAATCTTTGGCTCTCCAACCTTGGCAGGAAGATGATTATCCGAAACATCCCAAAGAAATCTCCATTTGGCAAAATTGGAATCTCAAAATTGTTTTTACTCCAACTATCAGGAACAAGGCAACCCCTGAAACTCCTATGCAGTGGTCTCCACCCCCTGATGGGGTTTTCAAATTAAATTTCGACGGAGCTTCTAGAGGAAACCTCTGGCAGGGTCTCTGCCTCACTCAGCATTACAACTTCTTTCCAATTATCATTGAAGGAGACTCTAAAGTTCTTATCAATATGGTCAACCGGCTCCTATGGGGTACCAATTCTGCAAAGGTAGTCCACAGCTGGCGTTTGGATGCTAGAATCGAAAGGATCAGCAACTGGCTTACAAGCAACAGGGCAATCTCATTCACTCATGTAAAATGAGAAGGCAACAAAGTTGTAGACCTTTTGGCCAATTTTGGAACGGACAGCACAAGCACTCTCACTCATGGCCCTCTCTCCATTATCCATGACGGAGATATGCTACAGAATTGCACCATGCAGGTGCACAAAGATTGTTCTATTATGGATGTGGATGTTTAAGGGGTTTGATGGGACAAGGGTCCCTGCGCAGCTCCCAAAGGAGCTCGCATGGGAAGCTCATATGGCTCCCTGCTCTAGCATTTATGAGCGTAATTACTCGCCAACTCAAATTGAAGTTAATTTCCTTGATCGGCTCATTTCTCGTCTTCATATGGCAGTTCTCTTGGTCATGGCGCTAATTTGGGACAGTTCGAATGTCGATGCTTGCTGTGGTGGATCTTCGTCTCCTCCCCACGGTGATTGTCCTCCAGGTTTTGCAGACTCCAGTGCGAGAACGCATACTGGACATCGCTGTTCCTTACTTGCTTGTTTCGAGCCTCTTCCCGGGTTCCACTTCTCTCACAGTCCCCTCTGCAGCGCTATTCCTCTTCACAGTGTTTGGACTGATCATCGCGGTGGCCTGGATCCTCCTGTTCGGGCTCATTCGGCAATTCACAGCGGTGTCAACTCCACTCTTCAGGCTCCCTCGGTCTCTGTTCGTCCTTTTGGCTCTAATCTTTGTCGCCCATCTCCTGTCTCCATGCCTCAACTCCGCCAGAGAATGCGGTGCCGGCGAGGTATCAGCAGGGGCCTTGTCAATTCTCAGCGCCCTTCTCTCAGTGCTTCCTCAGGTTCTTCCTCTGCTGATGAGGATCATGTTCAATCTCAAACTCGGCAAGGCGGCAGAGGAAGAGGAAGGGGTCGTCTCCAGGATAATGTCGGTGCTTCTCCTGCCTCCCCTCACTTAGCTTCCATTCCTTCCAGCAGTGCTCCCCCTCCTGTCTCTCATGAGACTGTGCGTCCCACCATCCGGCAAACCTCCCAGCGAGCTGAACTTTGGTTCGAATGCTCCTCGAACCGACCCATTCTTACTGCTTTTATCACTTTAACCCTCCGTGAAGAGATCCCCAACCCTGCTCCGACTCACTCTTTCGCTCCCCTGCCTCCTCAGGTCTCGAGCTTCCCAGGTGAGATGGTTGCACCAGCTGCATCCGATCTTCCCCCCCAGAACGTGCTGAACAAGGAGGATGAACACTCAGGCATGGAAGACGCTCTCAATGCAGGAAAGGACGACAGCAGCTATGACTTTGGATGTAGGATTGTCGAGGAACCTTTGTCCCCGGCTCATGAACCGTGACTGTCAATCTCTCCAGGTCTTTCTGCTCAATTCCTTCAGGAATATTTTGCTTTCTTGCCTCAAAACTCAGCTGATAAGGCTGATGGTTAATTTTAGCACTCGTTTCTATGTTATTTTGTCATGTATGAACTCAAGGTTGGTTTCCCTTACTTGGGCAGCCAAGACATTTCTGTTAAAAGGACTGGTTTCCCATTCAGGGCGGTCCAGACTCTCTTTGACTAGCTTGTTTATCAAGCCCAGTAGTCAAGCTTTCACAGCTGACACTATGGCAGTTTTGTACCAGTAATTTTATACATAATAGAATAGTTTTACTTAGAAAAAAAAAAAAAAAAACAAAGAGAAAAAGGAAAAAATGAAAACAACACCTATGCACTCACTGATTTATGAGTTCAAAGGTTGCTAATCAAGGGTGATTTACACAAAGAGGAGTTGTTTTCTTCCACTCTCCTCTCTCTCCTCTACCTACCCAATCAATAAGCAACCCCAACATGGATCCATCCACCCATTTCTCCCTCCAGGTGAGAAAAAATCCCATATTTTTCTCGTCTTTAATTGCTATAGGATGTCCTAGCTACTACAGGAAACCATGTACTGCTACAGGAAAGTCATGTATAAGAAATGAAGCTCTCTCAATGGCATCTAATCTTCAAGAAAAGCATGAAAACTATTTTTTACCTATACCTACCACTCTTAATGCTCACTCCACTCCATGCATGAGTATTCACTCTCGAAATCGTATTTTTTGCCACTAATATCTAGGTTACCTATATCTTGACATGGGACCTCTACCCTCATCTCTCCATCAATCCACTCACTCCATAGCTCCATACTTAACCTCCATAAATTATTTCCCCTCATTTCTTATCAACCTGGAGCTCCAAAGAAACAAAAAGGAAAATGCTATAGGAAGTTGATCACTTACTGTAGCCATCTTGTACATGACACAGCAAGCCTAAAAAGTGAGAAGAGGTTGATGGAGATGGCTCCAAATGACCACCAAAGGACTTCAAGAGGATGACCACACCAGCAACAGCACATGAGGACCTTCATGCAATACCCGCAAAAAGAACAAGCAAATAAAAGTGTTAAGAATCTCACTCAGAAAAATGAATAAAAAAACAACAAAGGGAAAAAAAATCATGGCTATCACCAAACTCCAACTCCCTGCATCAAATAATATATGTAACTCCTCAGCAACAGGTAGGCTTAAGGCTCAGGTATGTCCCTTCACCCTCTTGCTATGCATCATGTTGATAAAAATGTATTAATGTCGAGAGTTAGAGGTTAAAAAGGAAGAAAGGTGGCTAATTAACTTGGCCACCCTCGTGAAGTTAAAGTGAAAGAGAACTAGAGTATGCATGCCACCTGGGCAGTCAAATCAGTTAAGGGCGAGTTCACGAGGACATGGTGGTGATTCTGAGGCAAAAGACAATGATTAAGTTGAGTGGGCCAATGGTCCAAAAGAAGAAAACCTGTGTTGAAGTCCATCACTCCACTCCAAATTCGTTCAAGTTTCCATAAAGGGAAGTTTTGGCTTATTATCCTCATTCCATTGAGAATTTCGAGAGAAATTAGAGGAGGGTGACAAGAGCCATAGAAGAATTCTGCACCAAGGACGAAGTCTGCATGCAAACCCCGTGTTACAAGAAATTGTTGATGCTACAGGAAATCTTATAGAAGGTTGAACAATGCCCATAATTGCAGTGAGAGACACTCACAGGTGGTATTCACACCTAAAATCACCATCTCCCATGCAAGAAACACCAGAGGTCAGAGGTAAGTGGATATCACCTCACCAAAATTGTGAATTTTTTTCCATGAAAATTTATACACAATCACAACAGTAATTCAAAATTTAAGAGGTTGATTGATGAAATAGAATCATGGTAGTCTGAGTTTATGTAAACTTATAACCTCTAAGGGCACACATCACCAATATTGTCACACAAAACCATTCATCCACCTTCTTAACACAACCATAAAATGGGAGGAGGTTTTAATAGAAGGGAACCCATAGATATCAAGAGGATTAGATTACACCCTCGGGTGGTGGAAATTTTTAGTAATCATCAGTGGCTAGGATTCTTTAATCTCCTCAAGGGATTTGATGAGGAGGTGGCTCGAGAATTTGCAGTGGTCCCCCATGCACAAGAAGATGATAAGGCCACCACTATGGTCAGAGGTCTATCCATCACCATTACACCTAAATTTATTAGTAGAGTGACCGCTTTGCCTCTGGGAGTCAAGTGGAATAGAGAAGATAGGGTGTCCAACACTGCAACCAAAAATAGCTTCTTTCTGCCAAATGAAGAATTCATCGAGGAAAAAAATGGAGTGAGAAGAGAAAACCTTCCATACCCTTAGGGTGAAGTAGTTTCACATAATGAAATACATTTCTTCTAAGGGGAGACTGAGTGTGGTTTATGGATACCACTTTAGACTGTTGAATGAGCTTAGGTTCGAAGGATATCTCCCTCTAGAACAATGACTAAACATTGCATAATTCCTCCTACATTCAATTAGGGACATGAGCCAAAAGGTGAGGGGGAGAAAGTACCAGCAGTTAGCTCATCATGGCCTCATCAAACATATAATAAGAGATGATTTGAATAGATTGAACACCCCTATATCTTGGTCTACTTTCATAGATATGGATAGGGAAGCATTCATAGGTACACAAACGGGGCAAACCCTTGCCTCTAGTCTTGGAGGGAGGGGAGTGGAAGAAGGAGTGGAGACTAGAGAGACAAAAGGAGAAGATGAAGAAGATGAAGAGATGGAGACTGAAGCAAAAAACACAGAAACCCTAGAAACAAAGGGAAAGAAGAAGAAAAAGAGGAAGATAAGAAAGAGGAGGAGGAAACAGAAGAGAAGGAAGATGAGATAGGGAAGGAAGAGAAATTGGACCCTATGTTGGGCACTGACACCTCTCCCCAACGTACTAGCATTTTGCCAGAATATCAAAGAAAGAAGTGGCGACTACCTTAGCCACTTTAAGCACACCAGTGAATGCCAAAAGAAAAATACAAACCCCCATGTACTTCAAAACTAGAAACACTGCCAAGGTAAAGCAAGGGAAGCCAATGACTCCAACCAAAAGCCCTATAACAATTGAGGAGTCACCTAAAAAGGAAGAGGAGATAAGCTTAGAAGAAGGGAAAGTTCAAGAGGTCACCTTACCTAAGAGAACACTGTGACCTATAGAAAGATACATTCTTCAAGGCTGGCATCCCTTAAACATGTACCAACTCCCACAAAATCTCAAGAGGGAGAAAAGGATCAACAAACAAAGGAGGGTTTTCTACAGGGAAAACAGAGTTTGCTACAGGAAACCTTGTCTGTGTTCTAGGAAACTCTAGCAGTGCCACAAACAGAGCAGAAAACCATGGGGGAGGGAGATAGGGCACCCTTGAAAGGGAAAGAGGCCCAGGATGTTGAAAAAGAGGCACATATTAAAGGGAATGATGCCAAAGGGAAGGAAGAGAAGGAACAAAAGGAGGATTTTGTTGGGTCAATTCACTGTTGTAAACTAACGCAAGTATTTATTATCAATCTAGGTTATTGGAACTTAGAAGCATCCCTAAAGTATATAGGTTTCAGTTGTGATCAATTCAGAAGATGTTTTATTGTTGATTAGGGAAATGCATATTGCAAAAATATAAATCTATCTTAAATAATTTCTAAATTCTAAACAATAGATTAAGATACATGAAGTAATAATTGAAGAGGCTCTTCACTAAAAGAGGTCCTGGTTGTCCTTCATCATTTATTTCATTTATCATCAATTCTATTTTGAAAACATGAATTTAACTAAACAATAGATTAAGATACATGAAGTAATAATTGAAGAGGCTCTTTGCTAAAAGAGGTCCTGGTTGTCCTTCATCATTTATTTCATTTATCATCAATGCTATTGTGAAAACAGGAATTCAGAAAAGCAAGAAAGATGAATCTTAGTTTTGAACTCTTAATCAGATAGAATAAGTATTTAACTTAAATATTGGTTTGACTCTTTGTATGCAGAATAGAAACAAGATTGAGATCTGTCAACAATCAAAGCATGTAAAGGCATGTAAAGATGAATTCTAACTGAAAATATTGATTAGATAGAAATAGTTCTTAACTTAAACACTTGTTTGTCCTTTCATATGCAGGTTAATAATGATGATTAGATTCATCAATACTTGAAAATAAACAAATTAAACATAAGCAAACTAATTTAGAAATTGCAGCTACGAAACAAACTAAGAAGTGAACTTAGCTCGATGTGGGGGCCCTCCACCCTTGCCTCGCACACTGAAGGTAAATTCAACTACTTAAGACTTCAATCAATCAATTACCATGTAATAACATCAAAATATGATAAAACAGATCTTCAATTATTTCTCCAAGTCTCAGAAATAATAATAATGTCATACAAGTTTCATATCAATGCCTTCAAATTTTGAGGCTTAAATAGATAAAATATCTAACAAACTCATCTAAAATAGCTCAAGTAGTAATAACTATCCTTATCCTATCATATCAAGTCGAATTAATCTATCAGATCCATCATAATCTAGAAAATCCCACAAAATAAGAGTTTTGACCTAGTTTCTAGGGATCCTCCATAAAGACTGGTCCTATGTGACCGCCTTTGACTGGGCCTATTAAAGCTCAATCTCACTATGCCAACAGGTGTACTCTTATTCTTATTTCCCAAGATTTCTAGAAACATATCCAGCTCGAGCCCAAGTTTCCTACACATATGCAAACCATAATGTTATTACGGGAATTTCTGTTGCTATCCAAAAATGCACTTAAATTCCAATTTTTACAAAAACATTTAATAATAAAAAAAAAAAAATTAAATATCTATATATGCATCTTTGGGTCAATATGAAGTGGATGTGATGGTAAATAGATGGATAATATGGAAAAATAAGGTGTATTTTCTAAACAAAAAGAGATAAAAAACGAGGGCCAATAGAGCCTACCTCCCCAAAATATA